>JAZBGX010000990.1:6799-22476 GCA_037414775.1 Zonitis immaculata | reverse complement strand
TGTGTGCCTTATTAATCCTGTCCTCATTTATTTTTCTATTTTTCTAATAACTGTCCAGCTTGTATTATTTTAATATGATTGTGTGTTTCTGGAAGTCGGTAAATCCATCGAAATTTTCTATTATGTAAGTATTATTTTTTTTTTGCCTCAATTTATTTTATTATAATTAGAATTAAAATTGATGTTTTTGTTTTGTTTTGATTTTACAGTACCCCGACCTATAATCCGTGATTAAAAACAATTAAATTTGGGACTCATCCTGTTGATGACAAAAGAAATGAGTCTACTGTTATTATCTGTCCTCGTTTTACAAAATGCTTACTATAATTTTTTTTACTCACCCTAATAGTTGAGCTTCTTGTTATTATTCAGTAATAAATGCTTAAGCTATTTGGTTTAATTTTTTTCTGTTTCAGTTGGCGAAGTTGTTGTAGATAAATGGTAATAAAAAAAATATTAATACTGCACTCTTCAATCGCTCAGTTTCTTTTTCTTCTTCTTCTTCTGCTTTCTGTATCATTATTTTTTTTTTCAATTTCTCAATTTTTCCTTTATACAGCAATTTTCTAATTTAATTTTCGCTATTAAATATGCATGCAGTTATCTTGTAAGTAAACTATTTGTGAAAGACAATCCATTCTTTCTTACAATTATTTATGTTCGTCCGAAATTTCATCTACAATTAAATTAAACGAAATATGTATATAAATATATAAAATTCAAGATTGTTATTTATTAATAATAGTAATAAAGATGTAAATTTTGCACAAAAAAAAAATATGGGGAGAAAATTCATCAGTAAATTGCAGACAAACAAAAAAAAAAAACGGCTCGTTTTCGGAGTCATTTAGCAAAATCAACCCAATTTCTAATTTTTTTTTTTCTTCTTTGTCTTGTTGTTATTGTTATTTTTCTGTGTGGAAACAGACGAGATCAGCACCGATCGAAAAATTGAATTTTTTTTTGAGAGGAAAAAAACAAACAAAAAGAAATTATATATAGAGAAGGATTTAGCCTTCTCGTTCATCCCCTGAGTGTTATTAATTTGAATCCCTAAAAAAATATACAAATATTAATAATGATAATAATAAGTCACGACGTGTGCATTTCGTGTAATTTTTCCATATTATTTATAATTTGTTTAGATTTTATTGAATTAAAGAATTTTTTTTTTTTAAATAATTCGAATCGAGCTGGTCTCGACTGATTATGATGATAATTGATAATAAATTATTATTATAAATTATAATAATGGGAAGTTGTGCTGGTTTATGCAATTCTCTCATAATAACAATAAAAACCGAATTCTATATAATAAATAAATAAATAAATGAATACATACATCAGTTTTGTAAAATCAATTTGTGTAAATAAAGAAAATTTATTATAATAGCTATAAAGCTATCTTAAATTAAGATTATATAGAAGTGTTCTTAATTTTTGTTTTGATCGATTTATCATTATCCACATCCTTTAAATGATGATATCAACAATTTGTTGTCTTTTAAATTATTTTTATCTTACCGCAATTATTCATTTTGGAAGAACAAAGCAAATTTTCCAATATACTACGCACGAAAATATTTGGTTTATCATAAAATAACGACGCAGAATTTTCCGAGAGCCAAAACATTATAATTTTAATAGTTTTCCACCAGTCGCTTTTCCTCTTCTAGAAAACTTTCGTTCTAACTGAAAAAAAAAACAAACAATTGAGGATTGAAATGAAATTTTCAACAATCTTACAAGGAGAATACTGGCATAAAGAGTTATCAGCAGTAGATGATTTTCATGGTTGAAAAAAATCTAAGTATCCGATTTGGCATGAATACAAGAAGTATTACATAATTGTTGGAAATGAACTGAATATCGAATGAAATCAATAATTCCCGTATTTCCCCGAATAAAGTTATAAGTACCGTTTCGACCATCCAATATTCCTTTTACAGCCTCAAATGGATTTTCCAAAATTTCCACTAGAACATGAGTCGTAGACGAGGAAAGCGATTATTGGCGCAACACTCTGTATATACATATATATAATTAGATTTTTACGAGCTCATATACTATATATTACTAGAACATAAATTCTAATTGAGTGAGTCAAGTATTTTTGGATTTTCTATGAATTTTCCAATTTTATTGAAACTATTCGACAAATTCTCCGGCTAAACTTTCGTACAAAAATAAATAAATTCGTAAAGGTAAATTGTTATCAGTTCGATATATAATTGTCGGTTGCGGTTGTTGTATATCCGGCTATAAATTTAATTTAAAACAATAATAATTTGCAATTTTTATTGAAAAGAAAATTGCAAAAACCCCCCAACGTATTCTATTCTATTGAAATAAATACAATTTTTCTACCCAATATTTGGAGAGTTGTCTGAATTTTGATTTAGAAAAAACAAAACAACATAGAATCTCCAAATTATTTCTATATTTGTAGATTTATTTATTTTATTTTTTTGGTAGGGAGATATATAAACCTCAATTTCCACATATGAAATAACAGATTAATATTTGATTATCAAATCAAATTTACGAATATAACTTGGAAAGTTTTTAAAAACAGATCCACAAAAATTATAAACGACAAAACACTTTATAATTAGAATTTATATTTGCCAAACATTATTCGACTAATATTATTATTATTATTATTAGTATCAAATATAAATAAATGTTGTTAATAACGAAATATTTATTATTTATATTTATACTAAGTTTAACTATAAATTTTGGCGAATTATTACAATTTAAATATCATAATCATGAAGAATTGGAGAATTTTCTAAAAAATACGACCAAATCTAATGGAAAACTCTATACACGTTTATATTCAATAGGAAAATCACCAAAAGGTAAGACGAACATAATTTATATATATGTATAGATACAAATTTTCAATTCTATAATATGGTAATTGAAGGTAGAGACTTATGGGTGTTGGAGATGACAAGTTTAAAAAACGAAAAAACCCAACAATTAGGCATACCGAATATAAAATTAATTGGAACAATACATGGTAATGAACCAGTCGGACGGGAAATGCTCCTACATTTCATTGAAGTAATTCTCCTACATTACATACAATAAAAAAAATAAAAACAAAAACAAAATAAATTAATACGCATCACATTCTAGTATATCCGTGCTAATTACGATAATGATGTTATAATAAAACAATTATTAGATAATACAAGAATCCATATATTACCTAGTTTGAATCCGGATGGTTTTGCTCTAGCTAATGAAGGTTTATGTGCTGGTGAATATGGTCGTAATAATGGTATAAGAGGTAAAGATTTAAATCGTAATTTCCCCGATTATTACCATTACAATCGTATACCGGAAGAACCGGAAACTAAAGCTATCAAACAATGGATGTCGGATATACCATTTGTTTTATCAGCTGGTCTACATGGTGGTGCATTAGTTGCCAATTATCCATTCGATACAGTTAAAGAAATCAGTAATTCCACCACCATTTTACTGAAATTTTAATTATTCTAAAAAAATAAAAATTGTAGCATCGACCGGTGATTTTCCACCATCAATTACACCAGACGACGATGTTTTCCATCATTTAGCCAAAGTTTATTCACGTAATCATTTAACAATGCATAAAGGTGATGGTTGTGGTGATTCGTCAAGTTTCCAAAATGGTATAACAAATGGTGCAGCATGGTATCCATTAATTGGTGGTATGCAAGATTACAATTATGCTCATGGTTGTATGGAGGTGACATTAGAAATTTCTTGTTGTAAATATCCAAAAGCTAGAAATTTACCACAATTATGGCAAGAAAATAAATTAGCATTAATTAAATATTGTATAGAAGTACATCGTGGTATAACTGGACAAATATTTGATTCGATCAATTATCAACCAATTATTAGAGCAAATCTAACAATTATTGGACGTAATATAACGTTTTATTCGACGAAAACTGGCGAATTTTGGAGGATCTTATTACCAGGAAAATACCAATTACAAGTATAGGTTTTTTTCTTTGTTTAAAAAAATTCTATTATAATCCAAATCTATTTATAGGTAGTAGCACCTGGATATTATCAAACCATTGTTGATTTTTCAATTCCTGATTATAATCAAACGTTTCCGAAATTAGTATTCTTGAAAATTCCTCTACAAAATTCATCTATAATTACAACAACAACAACAATTGCAACAACACGTTTTGATGAAAATATAACAATAGCAAGTATAGAAAATTCGACAATATTTACAAATTCTATAAATAATAATGCCATAGTTTTGGCAAATCGTTTTAGTAATTCAGATTATGATTATAATAATATTAATGATGAATATCAACAATTTAATAATACTGTTAAAATTCCATATAACATAAAATTATATGTAATAATTCTATATTTTTTTATATTGTTGCAAATTGTTTGAATAAAATCCTAATCGTTATCTTTTGATTCAATTAATGGTAAACAAACATCGGCGAATTCAACAAATAAAGGTTCTTGCATCGCCATCTCCATAATTCGTTCTGGATCTTCTGTATTGTTGATTTGTACTAACAGATCACGAAAATGTCGATTACTTAAAAGATTACCAAGCTCTTTACAATCACCTATTAATAAATGAATCAATAAACTTGCATTAAATTATATTTGGAATATATTTACGTAATAATTGTAATTTTTCTAATGGAACAGTATCTGCTGTTGGATATTTTGGTTTAGTATTATCATTATTCGAATTAATTGCTATATTTTCATCTTGAGATAGTCGTTTATTATCACAACCATTGTTACGATGTGTTTGATAACAAGAAACCGAGCAACTAGAAAAAATATCTTTATTAACGAAATAAATCGAATTTAACATTGTTGAATTTACTAATATGTTGATATGCATGTTGGGCATTTATAACACGATAATTTTTGGCAAATAACACAATTTTTGGACATAATTTTATTGAAAAATTCTTTTTTATTAAGGTTATACATGCATTTCTGTCAAAAGTCAAAAAAAAAGTAATAAAAGGAGACACCTTTCTTGGACCAAATATGGCGAATCTATAATTACACGTATTGAAAAAAGACAAACATATCGACATCTCTTATTATCAAAATTTTTGATTGGTTTATTCTGAATATTATTATCATTGGAGTAAAAATGGTGGTGTGATCGTTATATTCAAATTTAAAAGTCCAAATAATTATAAATAATAAATAATTATATCCATTAAGGCTCTGTTAGACACCATTCTATTTTTTAAATCGACAGTGGCGAAGTTTGACGTCTCTGCGATCAACCTCTCTCTCTCTCTATTTATAACATTAACAATGAAGATGTAGAAGCAGTGTTGGTTGCCTAACATACTGAATTTTACCCCTAATTAGGACTGTCTTTAAAGTATTTTAATAAAGAATTCTAATAAACAAAAAATAATTTTGAAAAGGGCTTCTGTGGAGACCTATAGCAAGATGTCTACTATCATCTGTGTGAATTTCATGTTGTTGTCTCAAAAAATAAGTGCATAAAACGAAAAATTTGAAGACCCATAAGAAAACAATTTTACAGGCATACTAATATTTTTTCAAAAACCGACTTCTGCCAGGACCTGCGAATTTACTTTCCTAAACATATAAAATAGCGACCTTTGCTTCATCTCTTAAAATGACAACTTAAAACAAAAAAATTGTTAAACACCAATGTATTACTATATGATGCGAGAGATTTTTGTTTACCAGAGCCTCAATATCGATATTATCACAGTTCATCATGATCATAATTCGATATAACATAATCAGATAGATCATTTGGTAATGATGCATTATAAATTTGATTCGATAATCTCCAATAGCGTCGTCTTAAATGGAAAGCACTGGATTTTGGTTGGCGATCTCTTGTAAATATACCTTTTTTATTACCACCAACTCTTGTATAAGCTAAAAAAAAAAAAACAAAAACATATATTGTTAACATTGATGTAAGTTTATGTGATTTATGTACATTGGCCTGTTTTAAAGTCGGCGAAATTCCATATAAATTCACCAATAAACCAATCTTCTTCACGTAATTTATCGAAAGCTTCGAAGTGCTTCGACATTAGAGCAATTTGGTATTCTTCCGACCATATAAAAGCTGGCAACTAATTGATAGAGAAAAAAATTCAACATACTCATATTAATTCAAGATTAATTACTGTACCAAATGTAATCCTTGCATTGTATCGGCACCATACTCGTGCTGGATTACTGGCTTATCAAACTTGGTATGCCATTGTCTCAAAACTCTAACAACATTATCTACGATAGTATCTAGTTCGCCAGGATTAGAATACCAGCCATGGTATTGATTGAAACCAACAACATCAACATATTGTGACTGAAATTCCAATACAACATTTACAATTTTGGTTTATGTGTATACGAAAAATTGATTTAAAATAAAATTTATACCGATAATACAGAATTGATATTGTGCGATTCAACAATGGTTGTTGGTCTTGTCTGATCAATTTGTTTGATATGTGCTATAATTCGTTTGAAATATTCCGTACTTTCTTTTTTAGATGTTGTCGGTTCGTTTGCTGCCGACCACATTACCACACTTGGATGATTTTTATCTCTTTTAATCAATTCCGTAATAGATCTTTTATGATTTTTTAATAGACTTTCAGTGAAATAACTGAAAATAAAAATAAATAATAATAATTACTATTTCGATTTTAGTTTAAAATAATAAAATAAAATACTCGGTATTAACACTTGGAGATTCATCGATAACCATAATACCATATTGATCAGCTAATTCCATGATTTCTTCCGCATACGGATAGTGTGATGTACGAAATGAATTCGCTCCAATCCATTTGATCAAATTGAAATCTTTTATAATTGTTGGTAAATCAAAGCCACGTCCACGTATATCGGCATCTTCATGTTTACCAAAACCATAAAAATATATTTTACGATTATTAATTAATAAACTTGTATTTGTCCATGTTATTGTACGAAAACCAATTTTTATATAATAACTATCAATTATTTTATTTGTCGATTCAAATAGATCAATTTTAAGTGTATATAAATAACCGGGATTATTATCCATTAAATATGGCCACCATAAATTTACATACGGTATTTGCAATATACCAGATGGATTATCATCGTATTCATTATAAGCTACAATATCGTTATTACCATTATTACCATTATTATTGTCGTATAATGTTAATGTTAATGTTAAATTCGATTTATTCGTATTAATATAATCAATATTGTAGGCTAGAAAACCTGAAATTCAATTTTTTTTTTGTTTAAATTTTCCAATTGTTAATATTAATTGAACAAAATCGATACCTATATCATCATCATATTCAGTAGAAATTGTTATATCATCGATATAACTTTTTGGTGTTGTATATAAATGTACACTACGATCGATTCCGGCATAATTGAAAAAATCGAAACGATACGTTTGAGTCAATCGGCCACTGAAAAGTTTTTTTTTTGTCTCTATTAAACAATTCCCTATCTTATAGTTACTTATACTGCTTTCTAAAGATAAGAGAAAGAGATGAAAGACGAAGATATGGGGAAAGAGCAAGTGATGAGAAAAGGTGAAGAAAGAAAGATATATAGAAAGAAAGACAAAAATATATGAAGAGAGCGAGAGAGAGATAGAGAGGGAGATGTGGAGACAGATAGATAGGGAATATGAAGAGAGATAGAGAGAAGGAAAGTTATGGAGGTAGAATAGAAGTGGGATAATAATGTAATTGTGGGACGAGAAAAGTGAGATCGTTTAAGAGAGACAGGAATCAAGTCAGTGTGAGAGAGTGATAGAGAGAGGAGGTACATAGCTGCGGTTATGGTAGGTAGATCAATAAGCGGGGAGAGATGGAGAAGCTAAGAAGATATATATACTTATATAAAGAGAGAGGAAGATATGATGTGAGATAGAGTGAGAGGAAGTAGAATAGCGGCAGTGAGGGTGAGAAAGAGTAGGTTAGAGTGAGACACCAGGAGAAAGGGGGGGTTGGAGAAAGAGAGAGGGCAGAGTACAATGTGAAGGGAGAGAGATAGACATCACCCGAAATGTTTTTTGTCTCTCCTGAACATTTTATGGAAATGTAGTTGGACGATTTTCTACTAAAAACGATGCAATGAAGTGAAAGGAAAATTGTGCGAGATAAATGGTGTGAGTGGTGTCAGGATAGGTAGATGATACGTAGATAGAGGGAGATAGGGTGAGTGAGTTGAACAGAGTGGGAGAGATATGTATGTAGGGAGAGAGACAGAGAAAAATAGAGCGATAGAAAGAGATAGAGAGAGAGAGAGAGAGAGGAGAGGGAAAGAAAGATGGATAGCAAGAGAGAGAAAAGTTTTTTTTTCTTAATCTATCGAATTCATACGAGAAACTATAGCAGGGCGTTCGGTCGCTCAAGTGAAATAATCAAATTGTTCAATATTCTCTTTAAAAAGCAGTAAATTTTTGTATACTTATGGAAAAATTTATACTTTGGTAATTGATTGATAACTCCTTGTGGTACAGTATCATGTAATAATGTATTATCACACATAACGGTTATTAAATTACTTTCATCAAAATGTACATTATCGGTAATTTCAATTAGAAATGGTAAATGTCCTATATCGTGTTCAGCAATTCTATTACCATTAAGAAACTATAATCAATTAATAACGAACATAATTGATATTTTATACACAAAAAAAAATCTCAATCTTTATCATTGCGAACAAATTCTAAAGATAAAGATCAAGACTTGTTTAAATTGATTATAAATAATTGATAGTTGTACTTACAACTTGTGCTGCATAAGAAACCGATCCAAATCTTAACCATATTCTTTCACTAGACCATGATTTCGGTATAAAAAATCGCCGATCATACCATACCGGACCAACATGATCACGTATCTTCGATTCTATTATTATATCATTATAACTACTTGGTACTGGCATTACATCAATCTTTTGATTCGTTAACTGAAATTGTTTGCTTTATATAAAAAAAAAAAAATAATTTTTTTTATAAAAAATATAGTTATACTTTATTGAGATCGTTCAGATACCATTTATCTTTAATACCTTGTAATGGATCATTGTTTGATGGTACAACAAAATTCCATAGACCATCCAATATTTGGATTTGTCTTGTTTGTGTTTGTTTAGGATAAAGAATACCACCTTGATGGATTTCCCCAATTATATTTTCGGTGTATAATAAAAAATAGTACACTATTATTCCGACAAACATTTTTCAACTATCGATCGACATATGTACAAACAAACACACAAAAAAAAAATATATGTAAATTCAAAATTAAATAAATAATTTAAATCATTTATTATTATAATAATAATAATTGATTTCATCCACGTTTTGTCCTCATATACCTTGTAAAGAACTATGAAAACAAAAAATTAGCATAGTATCCCAAAAATGCCAAAACAGGTAAGCCGTTTCTCATCAATAACAATCAAGTTCGAGGTCGGCAATAAAATTTTTTTAATATACAGACTGTCCGGTGATCTGGATTGTTTATTTGGAATCAACAATTGAACAGAAAAATGTCTCAGAATCGTCGATAATTTTCCATATTTCAACACTAAAATAGTCCTTAACTATCATAGTTTGAATACTTAGAACGCTATAATTTTTATACCCTCGATTGGAACACCCACAAAATAGAAAAAAAACTATGGTGAATCGCCGGTCAGTCTGTATATTTATTAGAAAAATGCACGAATTTAGTAATTACGTACTTAGCAAAAAATGTATTGGGAAATCATTGAAATTAGTCGAAAATTCGTTCGAATTCATCAATGGTAATTAAAATTAATAACGACAATTAATTAATTAATCAATTAATTAATTAATTGATTAGAAGCTTACCTGTTTAGTTTTCAGTCTTTTTTTGTTCCAGAAATCACTACAACTATGGAGTTTGGTGGTTTAGAAGTTACGATAACAAATTATAATCGAAACGCGCTAAAATGAACGCGCCTGTTCTTGTAACTTACCCACAAATATCTGTTTATATAAAATACCTTTCTAATCTATACCTGCTAGTTATTTATTTATATATACATATACGCTATTAACCTATACAGATTGTGGAATAGATTCGTTTATTAAAATCACACCAGATATAGATAGCGATATCAAATTTAAAATACAATTTTATTATTTTAATAATAATAATTTTCGATTGAAATTTGTTAATTGAATAAACAAAAGCTTTATATATCAATAAAATAAATAGGCACTTTATCATATGGTTCCAATTCTAATCGACAATATACATATACACCTGTAGGTGCATAATTAGAAATTTAAATTCTCTCTTTAATAAAACAATCGTTTCCGGTATTATACACATGTGTAATTATTTAAACAATTCTCCACTCTACAGGGTGTTGATAAGTTTTTTTTTTCCGGGAAAACCTATTACTAAAAATAAAGAGCTATTCTTATCAGTTAAAATATCTTATTATATTTTGCTAATTATAGTTGACACTATATATATATATATTTGTATATAAATATAATGAAGTAACTGGAACGTGACAACTTGACAAAAAGTTTATTTGAAATTTAAATTATTCTCTATTTTATAATAGAATTTAGTAACAAAGTTATTTTTAATATAACTAATATATATTTATTTTTTTGTTGTTGTGATAATGGGAAAATAATTCAAGGAATTGACAGAAAAAAAATTATTAATAATTAATTTCATATATTCCAACAAATTATATTAAAATAAAAAGTTATAATAATGGGTATGTGGAATTGAAATTATTAGTTATCCATTATTATTATTATTCAATGTCGTTTCAGGCTATATGGGTATTATTATTGTTTTTATTTCGTTTAATTCCTATCAATAAGTTTTCTACTAACAATATTTCCGTAGAAAGCTCATAAATATATAATAACGAACAAAAAAAGCCCTACTTAATTAATTATAATAGTATTTAATTGGGAAGAAAAAAAATTACCATAACCCGGCGCATCCACCATTCTAGCCCCAAACTATTTTTTAAAAAAATTATTTTGTCACAAATTAATTGATTTCTATAATTTATTCACCAAATATAAATTAATTGAGTAAAATAACAATATATTAATATTAACTCGGATACACATTCATTTATTTTTCAATTAATTCAATATTATTTTCAATTATAACTGTAATTGTAAAGCCTAACGTTAGGCAACCAAATATACACTAATCTATTTATTGTTCTATACAAGGTGATTCATTGGGATGGTCAATTTTTGAATTGAAGGTACTAGATGCACCAAAATATTGTATTATTGTATTAGTGTCGTTCGATAATTTTAGTTGAATAAGTATAGCAGTTCACCATGTCATTGCAGATAATATTTTGAGAAAGTGCCGGACGAACGTTATTATTAGGACGCTACTCTGACTAGAAAAATATTTACAATTACCAATTTACATGATACACTCTATATAATTTATTCTTCGGTTTTAAAAATAGATCAGAATTATCAATATAGTGTTAATTAGTTGCCCATAAATATAGCTCTCTCTTTTTTCTAAACAATAGAGTGCTATTAGTCTGGGGATAGTGCCATACACAGGACTAAATGGACTATCGCCCTGGGGAGCAAGCTATTTGGAGACGGTAATTTTTATTAATGTTGTACTTTTTTTGTTGGGGCGCATGGTTTTTTTTGTAGCCCACGGGCGCCGAATATCTTAGGACGGACCTGTCTAGGAGTGGAAATTTGAAAAAAAACCTATTTATTTTTATACTTTAATCAAAAAAAAACACTATCTTATTACCTGTTATCATAATTATTTATTTATTTATATTTTTTATCCAAAAGTGTACATTTATTTAAATAAAAGTTACAACTATTTAGATAACTTTAACAATTTGGAAATATTGAGAAATTTGATAAAATAAATAAATAAATAAAACAAACAATATTTCTAATAACAGCGAGCCGGACTTATCCAATAATAATAATAATAATAATAATAATAATTAGACTTAAATTTTAAAATTGCGTTCATATAAAATTACCAATACATTGATTGGTAATTTTTTTGTGTGTGTGCGTGTACAGAAATCTCCTATCATGTTACATATCACTAGACAGATAACAGATACAAGGTTTCATCGGGAGAAATTGAAATTTAACAAGTTGTACAGTCTGTGTTTTTACTTTATTTTATAAACATGTCCGTGTCATTTATTTATTTTTTATATTATTATTAAAAAAAAAAAAATAATTTTTAATTATAATTATTATTGAGTAAAACAAAACAAAACAATGGATCCAACAATACAAACATTTTGTTGTCATCATTCGAATGAAACATATTTAGCCAATGTGATTATGTTAAAATTTAATACAGATATTTATAATGGTATTTGTATGTTCTCATCAATTTTAGGTATCTTAGGTGCTATTTATCAAGTAAATTACAATTAATTAATTAATTAATTATTATTATTAGATAAAATTTGCTTGTAGATTCTACCACGTGAAGAACTTTCAACTAGACACCGTTGGTTATCATTTACAACATCAAGAGGTCGTCAAATTATTGTTTGGTTAGCTATTGCTGATCTTTTAGCATCTATAGGTGTATTTATACGTGCCACATTATGGTTGATATCGAAAAATATTATGCCATCATCAGAGGATGATTCTAGCGTCCTATTCTGTTCTATATCTTCAGTAAGTAACGAGTGTATCATGCTAATTCTACTCGTAGTTAACGGTGTATTGGAGAACGTAGGACCGCAGCTTACTCCATATAGGTATAAGTAATTAAATTTGACATTTGACATTTATAAGGTTAGAATATAGTGGCTAAACCACGGTCTTATAGACAGGTCTTGACACTAGTAGTAGTGGAAGTGAGCTCTAACGTTGTAAGAATTTAGTTACTAAAATTGCGACAAGGAGCGTCATAGTAGAGGAGGCCAACAACAACGAGTTGTTGCTGTTGTCTCTTTCCCGCACAGTTGGCGTCCTCTACTATGACGCTCCTTGTGGCAATTTTAGTAACTAAATTCTTACAACGTTAGAATTCACCTCTACCAATAATAGTAAGATAGTAGTGTCAAGACCTGTCTATAAGACCGTGGGCTAAACAAAGATCTTATATACACCTCATTGTAGCTAAAGCCCGCGTCACACGAGCCAAATTTTCTTGATTGTTTGCTTGTTTTACGTTCACAAAATCGCCACCAATTGCTGGCAGAATTACCGTGATACACTCGTTATAATTAATTCTATATACATATATTATTATTATTATTATTTTAGGCATTTATTCAATATTTCTATACAGCCACATGGATATGGACTTTATTATATGCGATCGATATGCGTTTAGTTTTGAACGATAAAGAAGCGAAACCTCTCTATTATCATTTGATTGCTTGGCTATTACCGGCTATTTTAACAACATTCGGATTGTATTTGCTTTATGTGCCTGATGCCAAGTAAGATTTTTCGAATTCATATACAAACTGTCCTGAAAGTATACGAGGACTTGTATTTCCCCATTTTGACACAATTATAAATTATACAGAATGTATAGTTCCGCGCACTCTGAGACAGCCTGTATATAAATATTGTAGTTAGAATTTCAAATAAGTTTCCTTCAAGAATTTTAGTTCATTTTTTTTTTCAAATCAAAAATACCAATAAATAATCCATAAAGTGTATCTTATTTTATATTCACACTATGTTAGGCTCACAAGTCATGGAATGAACTGTAAATTTATTCAAATTATTCGAAAAAAAACATAAAATTATAAAAAATAAAATTTATAAAATTTCAGTTGCCATATGCCGCAAACATTACAATTAACACTATTAAGAGTACTACCAAATTATTTAGCAACCTATCTACCAATTTTGATTGTAATGATTGTCAATCCGCTATTATATCGGCGTTCAACAAAAGATATGCGTTATATAATAACAAGTGCTTCTGGACAATTCACATCAAGAGAACGGGCCATAATTGAAGCTATCAAATTGAAATTTATTGTAATTATTATTGTATTCTATATATGTTGGTTATCGAATTTAATTAATAGTATAATGTTATGGGCATTATGGATTGATTTACCAACAAAAGTTATTATAACACTTTGGTATATTATGGTAAAATCAATTAGTAAAATAATTTGATCATTTCAATTATTATTATTATTATTTAATTAGGCTTTAGTTAATCCATTACAAGCTCTCTTCAATTGTTTGGTATATCGTCGTTGGATAACTGGATCTGAACGTATCATTTTACCATGGTGTAAAAATGAAAGAACTGAATTAATACCGACTAGTTTAAATGATAATAGAGATAGTCATTTAACAAATAGTTTAGAGATGCATAATAATGTTCATGATGAAATCTTACCATTATTGAATAATGCTCAAAGTATTAATGGATATAAACGATATGCTACATCTTAATTTTTTTTTTTTGTATAGAAATTAAAATTACTGGAATCAATAAAGTAATAATTTGTTTTTTTATTAGAATAAATAATTGATTCTTCATTGAAAATTATTGATAAAAGTTATGAAATATTAGAACCTTCGAAATTTGAGAAAAATTATTACAAGGTACACCTTTAGGCTAGATACGCACAAAATTCCATAATTGAAAAGAAATTGATAATGAGATTGTGAAGTTATTAATTTTTTTTTCTAAATACAAAAATAATTTGCATAAATTAAAAATAAAAACGTCATTAATTCTGTAAAAAACAAACAACAACAACGAGTAGACTAATGAAGATAAAAAATAGAATTGATGGATTAGAGTTGTTAAGAAAAAAAAAATGAATTCAAATAATTTTCCAATTAATTAAAATAAAATATGCGATTTTTATGTAAATTGAAATATACAGTGTGTGTCTCGACTAAGAGCCTCAACTATTTCTTAGTGCAAACTGATTGTTAATAGAAACTTGATGTATATCTAATTGAAGTGTATATGGACAATTTCATTGCACTTATATTGCTATTAGGATTCATCTTATTATTTGTAAAAATTGAGATAAGTATAGACAGAGAGCGATGGACTGAGTGGTTGGTGGATTGGGGAGGGGGGTGTAGGGATAAAGAGAAAATACCAAAATATTTCCGAATCTTTAAACTAAAAGAATAAATGCGAATATATTAGACGACTGGATAGATAAAGACAGATAGAGAGAGAAGGAGGATAGATGGAAGAAGAATGAGAGTGAGAGTGAAGAGGTGGAATAGAGATACATAAGTGGATAGGTAGAGAAGGAGGGAGATAGTACGATAGAGATGGAGAAAGGAAGAGATAGAGAAATATGGTGACGAAGATATGGAGTGGAGTAGAGAGAAAACGGTGGGGAGGGAGATTCATAGGTGGAAGAGGAAGTGAGAAGGGTGAAAGCGAAATGCGCTTCCTCTTTCAACGTTCTCTCTCTCTCTCTCTCTCTTTCTCTGCTCATCTCTCGATAGAGAAAGATAGAGTGAAAGTGAAATAGGAGAGGGGGAGCAATAGAGGAAAGTGAGAGGAGAGAGAGAAAGAGATATGGTGTGAGATAGAAATATAGAGAGAAGATTTGCAGAAAGCAAAAACGAAATAGTGTGTAATGGAGAGAGTTAGAGATGGAGA
>JAZBGX010000989.1:0-22479 GCA_037414775.1 Zonitis immaculata | reverse complement strand
ACATAAAGAGATAGATTGTATTGTAAATGTTATTTCTTCTATTTCAATAATAATGCAGGCCTATATACTTAAAACAATACCCCACAATTGCTTTTTCTATGTTAAATAAACATTTGAAGTATCTCTCTCTCTCTCTCTCTCTCTCTCTATTTTGCTGACTACAAAAACTTAAGTTTATTTATTTGTTAACAGCTGATATTTCCCGAAACATTCGAAAAATGGAAATTTTTTAAACAAAAACCTTCTTTTCTATTTTCCGATAACATAAAAAAATCGCGTCTCCCATGTGCTTTACTAGTGCAAGCGTTGCAATAGCGAGTACCGAACCATCCTGTATATATGAGAATAGCCAATTTGAGTTCGATTTGTTGGAAGATATCAACTGTGTATTGATTCTAACCGACAGTTTTCGGTAGTCAAAGTGGAAATTGTAGATATGTATAAAGGAAACATTTTATTTTCATGTTCTCTTATTTTATTTTGAAATTATATGATCACTAGATTTATAGACAAACGATTGGAGACAGTTTGAGGATCTCTAAAATTTTGGAGAAACATTTGATCGAAATATCTATGTACAATAAAATTTGTAAAGAATTCGAAAATTGAAAGGAAACATGTTTTAATAAACAATTTTTTCACATAAAATGGATATTTTGCAAGAATCTTCATTAAAATTAATTTTATTCAAAACTTCAAACGGTTAAAGAGCATTCTTCAATCTTAAATTATGAAGAATTCAATTTGGCGCAAAAGTTTCATTAAATCTTGTTGTATAAAATCGGAATAATACGCGAAATATTGAGGCGCAACTTATAATTCCTATTTATACAAGGAGTGATCCAAAAGTAATGATAATCAATATAAAACACAATATTTTTTAATTAATTCGCCAACGTTGTCTTCTAAAAATCTTCTCTAAAGCACGAATGTCTTTTGGAATAAAACCTTCATTTTGACTCTTCCAAAATACAACGACATAGAAGTCGGTGCGAGCCAGATCTGGAGAATACCGTGGATATTTGATCAATTCGAAATCCGCTTGTCGAAGGGCGGCTATATCGCAACTTTGGCTCACGCCTTCATCCCTTAATAAGTTCCTGCAATCTTCTTATTTGGTCAGCGTAGTAAGAGACCCTTATAGTGGGTAATCCACTATAGCTATTACTTCGGACACACAAAAAAAACGACTATTGAATTTCGGCGGGATCGGTAACGGTCGCTTCCAAGTTATTGATCGTTTTTTAGTCTCAGGATCTGATTTCGTCTCGCTACATTTTCGTCGTGATTCTCTGGCTGCTCGTATTCAAATAAATGTAATTTTAGAATACGATGGTCTATTTAAACGGAATTTTTCATCCGTAACTATATAGTAAAGACTCAAGTTCATTACTTAATTTTTTTTGTTGCACGTACTTTTGCGTAGTGTGAATGGAAAAGTTTGACTCTACAAAAAATTAGATTAAATTAAACAGAAAATTTGTAATTTCCAGTAATATAATTTTAATCTTCTATTTCAACATGAAGATGAGGAATTATGTATTTACATGAAATATTTATTTTGTTGAAAGTTAATATTTTGATGTTATATAAGCTCGATTTATAACTTTGGAAAGCTCACCACAAAATGCTGCACTACAACAATTCAATTCGTTGTTGGTGTAATGCAATATTCTCAACTTTCTATTATGGATAGTGAAATAAAACATAAAGTAAAAGATGAAAATTGAGCTGGAGTTATAATTTTTCTACAATAGAAAACAAATAGTCGACGAATCTTGATAACTTTGTATAACATTAATAATGCCCCAGTGGATACGAGTTAATTTGAATTATTTTGTTTTCAAAAAGAAATAAACTAATTTTATTTTTATTGTTGATTATAAAATGGAAATGATGAAAATTTTATTGAGAACAAATCTTTTTTATCAAAGCCAGACTCTCGAATGAAACAGAAAGAATAAATAGAAAAAAAGTTCGATTTGTGTTTCGTTATTATTGAAATTTGGAAGCTTGATGGCCCATAACAATGAATATTCGATGGTTTGTTGAGCAAACTTTAGCCATTTTTCTATTTTTATTACTTTGAAATCTATCGAAATACTGTTATTTTTCTATGAAAATTGATCGATTATGGTAATAATGAACCAAAAAAAAAGAAGCTTCCAATATCGGTATTACTATCTCTTGACTAATCCATTGATAATGGTTTTAAACGTCACAATGCCTAAATATTTCTGGAGTTTGTATTACGGAAATTAAGTAATCTATCATTAGCTGTTTCTAACAAAACAACAAGTTGCGAGAATTTAATAAGATTATGGAGCTCAAAGCATCAACTAAGTGCCCCCCTATTATAAATATTTCCAATAATTTCCAATTTTCATAATTCATCCATCCTTCGTTTGTTCTACAGAGTCTTCCAATTAATTTGTGTTACTTTCAGCCGACTTCAATTCATTTGTTGATATTGTACGGTTTTCGATTGAATTTCTAAACAAACATGGGATTAATCAAGTTTTGGAACAATCAATTTTTGGATTGAATGAAACAATTAGAATTGATCGTGATTGTAAAAAAAAATTCTAATAACATTATACTTGGAAATCGTGCAATTTTTCTTCTAAAATGTTGTTATCAATTGAATTGTAAATTCGTTCAATTGAGAACGTTATACTGATCCCAGAAATTTACAATACCGGAATGGATTCTAGAATAGTGTCTTGGAAAATTCACGAATATATTTGGTGTTAGCCAAAACTTTGCGTTAAGTACTTATAACGTTAGTTTGACGCTTTAGTTTGTCAAAGTTGTGCGGTCAGCTAAATTTTTTATTGTGGAAACACAAAAAGCATCACCGTACTGAATTCGATTATACATTATGTATTCATAGAGTAGAGCCGATCTCAAATTGTTTAGAATGGACCCTATAAGCATACACAGTGTTGCTTTCAATTAAAATCCAAAACAACATTTCATCGGAAACTCATTTCATTACGCCTGAAATAGTGTGAGAACAACTCATTTCTGTCTAACAATAATAATTACGAAATAAGTTGGAAACTTTGTTTTTAATTAAATTCGTTGAGTAGAACAAAAAGAAAATCGTTCTATCGAATATATGGAATTTCTAAACTGTATATAGAGGTGTTGTTCAAACTAGCAAAGTAGAACACATCTGACACCCTTTTATTTGGATAGATCAATAATATAATTGTATTGATCTCCGGGAATTTTCCGATTGACTGATAAATGAAAAAACACAAATTTCCATTATACGACTTGCAAACAAAGCGCAGTACAGGTACGGATTATTTCAATAAATTGTAAATTATTGTGGTCTCCCTCTGGTTGTTTTTTTCTGCAACTTGTAATTTATTGTTGTTCATTTCAATAAAAGGAAATTATTCAATCGACAAGAGTTGGACTTTCATTTTTTCTTCGATTAGAAACAACGTTTGAGATAAATTAGAAAATTAAACAAATTATCATAAAATAATTAAATTGAGTAAGAAAATTAAGCTGGGAAATTGGAAATGAATGAAATTCAATACAAATATCAATATCGTAGAATAAATAATAATATATTACATTGCTTATTGTATGGTTTTAATTAATTTTCCTTCAATCCAATATCAATATAATTTAATTTCTTGGAAAATATAATTAATTATATTGATATTATATTGGCTCGCAAACAGTTGGAGAATTTTCTCCCCAAAAATTCAATTTAATAATAAGTACCGCAAAATTTCATCGCCTAATAGTAACGAAAAGACTTCCACGAAAAACCGATAAATCTCGTTATAGTAGGAACAAAAAAAAATTGGACGAATGGTTTCAATACAAGATAAACTAGCCCAACTGCCAATCCACCAAAAATATACAGTAGTTTTGATCAATAGTAGCCAGGCGCATCCACCATTGCTTTAATCCCACAAACAAAAAACGAATAATTTGTACAGGAAAAAAAAACAGCTTCCAATAATTCTTCCAAGTAAATTGACAAACATCCATGAATGTTTTCTTTGATAATGCTCACAATGATGGACGGTAATCCTATTTTATGTAAAAGTCATGTTAAATTAACGAATAATGATGGTGGGATTATTTTCTCCCGGCGCCTCCACCATTTCCGTTTCAATAATTAAATTTTTGCCAACCTTTAATCGATATATGTATCCAAAAATCTGTATCGTTAGTTGAATCATTTAAAAATCTGTTCAACTACGATAGCTGAACATTTTAATTAACATTATAATGAGATAAATTACCAATTAAAATTTGCTTTGTTCCAAAATCCGTTTTGCAGAGATTCCATTTTCTAAAAATTATAAACAAAATCTTCGCTTTCTAGTCTAAAAATAAATATTACAATAAGTTTCCTCAGACTACTATCATTACCATGATTTCGATGAAATAAAGACAGACTATTTCAATACATATTATTCAGAATTCGATATTGTGGCAGTTCCATTTATTGATCGTCGTCAGGGCACAATAATATTCGTTGTACTACCTTAAAACAAACACAAGGGCAATTTATATTATTTATCAAGGATTAAATTGAATGAAAATGATGGAAATATTTATGGATTGTATCGAATTTGTCGATTATATAAACAATCACTGTTGAAAATTTATCTACAATAGAAAAAAAAAAACGAAAAACTCCGCGATTTGCGCGATTTTCTTCTGATCTTTGACGAGGAAATTTGAAATTTAATGATTCTAGTCGACGTAGAATTCAAACGAAACAGTATAATTAGATTTTAATCAAGCGCCTCCACCATTTTTTTATAATCATTATTTTTATCCGATAAATCTTAATTTGGTAATTTAATAATTAAATTAATTAATCAAGTTGGAACGACAAATTGTAACCAATGGAATTTCCATTTTCTCGAATACAATAAGAGATTGGAAATTCTGCCAATAGAAAAAATTAAACATAAAATAACTGGAAAGCAACTTTCAATGATTGAATAAAGCAAAACGCCTATATAGTTACATTCAATAATTTAATACCGTCTTTTCTATCTCTAGAAAATGGTTGAGTATCGATTACATTTCTGAAAACAATACCAACAATATGACTGGAATAATTGAGAATCCAATAAATTTAACAATGGATTTAACTACTGGAAACAATGGAACTATTACGAACAGAACAGTGATCTCATCTGATGATGAGTATATTTTCGATCGTGTGTACATAAGGATCATCTTCGTCTCACTCTATACAATAGTATTCTGTCTTTGTTTTTTCGGTAAGTATAACTGTTTTGAACGTGATAAATGGCACATTGAAGATTAGAATCCCAATTTGTGTGTATGTTTTTTTTTTTCGTTTACCAACAACAGCTTCTAGGATTTCGCTCAAAATAGATTAACACAATAAAAAAAAAGAATCTCTATTGGTTTAATTGCGAAGTTATAGAATTTTTTGGTGATTATCATTTTTTTTTTTTTGTTGGGGCGTCTTGATTGCTTTAATTTGTGAAACTATCAGTTTTTCTAGTCACGAAGTCATCAAATTAATGGAAAATAGAAGAGTATAGAGAACCCTTTTCATTATCATGTTGGGATTAGTTTTAACTCATTGAAACAACTTAGAGAGTATTATAATTATAACGTCGTTGTATTAACCCAATTTTGTGTTAATTTTCTTCTAGACTTCGAACTCTGATCGAATAATTAAAGTTTAAATATTAATTTGAGCTTTAGATGGCGAACGGTAGTGGTCATTTAAGATAGAACAATCCACTAAACACACGCCAATCAAATTAGTAATGTTGAAATATTTATCCATCAACATAGAAAGCTTACGATTTAGTACGATTAATAGTTGAGCTCGAAACTATTTGGTGATAACATTCGAAACTATTTAAAGTATGTCGTTTAATCAAAGTTGATATGTTTTAAGAGCGTCACATATTGAATTAACAATTATTTCAAATTTAAAATCAATAGACAAATCTATTGACAAAGAAAACTTGATATTAGTCGAAGAACAGTTGCTTCAATATTGTCAGCTGAATTTTAAAAATTACAGTTTATAAATATCTAGACGGCAAGATTATCGGCTGATGTTTCTATAATTAACCGCGTAGCCTTATCGCGTCAACTTAATTTCGGAGATAATTCTCTCAGGGAATCGGCGAACACAATAGAACGAACATTTCAAAATATTCCATTAAATAATTTCCAAATAATTCATAACCAAGTTATTTAAAAGTTATGTTGATTGAAACAATTGTTTAGACCGGCGCCTCCACCATTTCCACTCCAATTTTTTTTATTTTTTCGCTTTATATTTAATTCATCTAGAAACAATCTAACGAGAATGGAAATAACATTGAAATCACATTAGACAGCAACATTTTTGAGTAAGAATGAAATATGTCGGATAAAATCACCCTCTGCGCATGATGGAAATGTTGCACTTAATTATTCGATTAATTATTTATGGAAGTCGTAATTTATGTGAAACAAATTAAATTAAATTGCCTAGCGCCTCCACCATTTATCACTGTAATAAGTCTTAGAGAAATTTTGTTTTGTACTTTGCATTAGTTTCAATTAATAAACGTGAAGAATTTCCATCGTCAACTATCAAACACAATTTAATAGGTAACGATTAATTAATTAATTAATTAAAATACAAGTGAAAGAAATGAGTTGGACCGATCAATTTCGTATTTTTAGTTTCCAGAAGTTACAAATTTTTCTTTGAAAATCAAGAAATCGAGCAATCAATAAATAAACGGAACCAATTATGAATAGTAGATAAAGGCTATAATTTTGTAATTTGACAGTAAAACGTTCCATATAACTTAAAAAAATTTATTACTATAATTATATGGAATACCTCTATTACGTGACCCTTTGCAAGTTTATATTATTGTAGAAATTCCAACACAATCAATTGATTTTGAATGCGTAATAAGCCATTTTATAGTACAAAATACTAAACTTATATTGTTAGTTAAAAAAAAAAATTATGTGGAAATTCATGGAATGTTTAAACAACAGATTGTTTTAGATAATAAATCAAAGTGGCCATTATTTACCAATAATGTTATTGTATTTGACATGTTGTCAACAAATTTTATCATAAAATTTGATATCGGGAATCATAGAAAATTCAATCGGAAACATTAAAGTAGATGAGATCGATCGATCGTTGGAAATTTTGTATAGTAGCTTTTTATTCTAGCAATTTTCACACAAATTGGAACGTTTGCGGCCTCACAGAACGAGAACAGGAGAAATAACAACAACAAAGCTCACAAACGGACATAGAAAACTACCATGTCAAAGATGCTTTAATAAAAAATAAACATAATTCGAATTATTTATTATCCATATAACTAGATAGAAATTGAACAGTTGGTCTACTGAATAAAAAAAAAGCTTCGTATAACAATGATGTAAATTGGCTTCATTTAAGTTTTTATGGTCACTTTGTGTAAAACCAAATTAGAAATTTACTACTAAATTGTGGCGTGCTTCTATTTGATCGTAAACAATATCGTTAAACACCACACACTGTGGCTTTATTCATAGTTTATAAATAGAATGTATAAGTTAACTAGTCGTTTTTCTCCGAGAAAATCTATTTCGAGGAAATATTCGAGCTTTAATAAAAATTTTCGAAGCTACTAAATGAATTTCATTGGGAAACTTTTAAACTAATCTAAAGTTTAGAGACAATAAGTACTCGTTAAACTGACAATGAATGGAAAAGATAACAAACACCAGGAGAAATATTGAGAATTGCTCATTAATAGTGAATGAGGAAATTGGAGTATTTGTTGTATAGTGAGTCGAAAATATGGAGAAATCGAGTCGCTAGCTATACCAAAAAAAAAAGAATGAACATCGATTTAGAAAAAATTTGAACAATAAAAGGATGGTTCAGTGATTACAAACTACACAAAGGTAATGAAGAACGTATAGAAAGTTGAAGAAATATTATATATATAGAACAACAATGTTTGAGGTTGTTTTTGTTTTTTTAATGAGAAAAAGGAGATTGCCAATACAATATTGAACATCTAATAAATATATAAAATGAAAGATTTGGAACAAAAGGCGTAGACTAAATAAAATTTTAGTGTTATATTAAATTATTTAATAATCTAATATTCGTATTACGAGTGTATCGCGCTAATTCTCACAAGTCCGAACGGTATTGGGATTTACACAATATTTCCATCAAAAAATTTGGTCCTCTATATTCCCCGCTCACGGTGCTGATATCCGAAACGCACTCAATGACATCCTGCTGCTATAAGAAGCTCTGATTCACATTTTTCTGATAGCAAACGCGCTCTACCGGCAAACGATTCCTCACCGATTTTTACACATGACGCTCTTGTATTTATAATTCGTGGTAATTATCGTCAAAATTGGCCGTACAGTCGCGAACAAAGTTCTTATGTAATTAAATTTTAAATTTGTAAAGTTAGAAAATAGTGAGTGAAACAAGCTACAAACATACGTCCACAAAGTCGCCGCCAACTGCGAGGCGAATCACCATGATACACTAATTGTAGAACAAATCACAAACGACTATAATAGAATGAATACAGTGTGTGTCTCGACGATGGAACTTATCCGATACGATACGATACGATACAGGATATTCAAATTCAATATTTTTTTTTTTTAAATAGAACACGCTGTATATTATAAGGTGTCTGAATACAATTTTTCCATTGATTCCGCCTCATAATCCCTTGTGCCGTGTTATTCAAGTAATTTCAATTTTACAATACCTACGGAATAGTTTTTCGAGGGGAAACCTCTCTTGGACGGACACACACAAACACGTTTCATTGATCTGTAATAGTGTAAACGCAAAAGAGGTTCTACTGTAT
This sequence comes from Zonitis immaculata, assembly GCA_037414775.1. Classification (NCBI taxonomy): domain Eukaryota; kingdom Metazoa; phylum Arthropoda; class Insecta; order Coleoptera; family Meloidae; genus Zonitis; species Zonitis immaculata. The sequence goes on along the minus strand of JAZBGX010000989.1, from coordinate 13,594 downwards.
TTATTTATTATAACTTCAATACATGTTTGTTGTTCATATTCGAGAATTTTCCATCTGGGAATCGAAACGTATTATAAATAATCGAATAATATTCAAGTTTTAATTAATAATTATGATGAATTGTTAGAAATTTGAAAAACAAAACAAAAACACTATGAATAATAATGTAAAACATTTGATAAATTATTCAGGACTTTGGCGAAACTTTTATCAATAAATCATTCTAAAGTCAATAATATTTCGAATAAAAATGGTATGTCGATGATAAAATGTGATAATTGTGGAAGATTGATTGGGATAAAGTGGTCTGGATTTGATTGATAGATTGGAAGAATCATTTATAATCCATTTTATTATACAGAATTACTAAATAATGGACATATCGGAATAATTTACAATAAAAAAAAGCAAATATAAATTTAGTAAATTGGCAAAAATTGAGTATTTGCGTGATGAAAAAGTTCTTTTATATCGCCTGGACTTCATATAGAAGCTTTTTGTTTTGCTTTAGACCACATAAGCGCATATCGCTTATCGTATCTATGTTGTCTTAGTTATGTCATTTTGATTTATCGTTTATGTCATGTGGTTAGTGATAGAGATTTATTGAAACTAGTGTGCCGCCGCGCCGCCAGCGATCATTGATGAACCATCAAAAGCGGTATACATATATGTATTGTACATACATATATAGCAAGTTTGTTATAGAAGCTCAAACAAACAACTTCCGTTACACCAATCATGTTGTATTTCCTTTTTGCTAATTTTCGAACTCGAGTATTTGTATTTTTCAACATAATCCCCTGACAAATCAATACACATGGACCATATCATCTTCTCGAAAGCACGAATCCTCTATCTTGACTCTCCCAACAAGTTCGTACAGCGTCCAAAACACCTCGCTTTTCTCGCTCCTTATAGCTGCTCCTTGAGTCGAACAAAGAGATTGGAGTCGCTGGTAGCCACGTCTAAACGATGCTGCTTTTTGAATAGCAGCCATCGATGCTCTCGCACCACCATTCCCCCAATGTGAACTTTTTAAGGCAGAAGTATTTGATGACGGCTCTGGCTGCGTTTTTCTTCAAGTTCGTTGTTACTCGCTGTCTGCGATCCATTAAATGATGGTGTATAAAAAATAAAATAATGTTTTTATATTTACTTAAAGAAATCGGCTCTTTCTATCGTTAAGAATGTTGTAATATGTGAATAATTGAATGTGGGCTGAAAGAGAGAAAAGAAAATTGCCAAAACGATAGACACGTATTCTACAAGGAATTCCCATTATTGTCATTGATCGATTGTGCTCAGACTCTATAAATAAATGAATACTTCTTGTCGTCCTTCGCAAATACGTTTTCTTTTTGTTTTTTGTTCAAAAGAAAACGATTATTATTAGATTATAATTATGTGTGTCTTGAATTTATCCATTGCTGCTTGATTATTTTATACGACAATTCGAATTGATTGAATTCGATTCGAAAACAAAACAAACAAAAAACAATGTATTCGTTATATTCGTTATATTCGCATAATTGCAACAACTTGTTGCACAGTTCCATTGATTAAAATTCTTTTTCTTCATTATTGTTGTCGAAAATTGGAATATCGAAATCTAATTTTCCACAGATTCCGAAGTTCTATGACAATATGTTTCGTTATCTGATCGAAATTGTTGGATTATAATTTGGAATTGATTGGTTTTAGTAGTTTTGAAGTTATCAGAGGAACAAGATTGAAACATTTCTGGGTCGTACAACAAAGAGTCTATATAATCGAACAAAACTGTCAAAATTTGATAAAATGTAACGTGATAAAAATTGCTGATTTTTTTTTTTTTATATTGAATTGCAACGTATTTAGTACAAAGCGGGACGTTTCAGGGTTGACCTCATCAAAACCAATCGATTCTCACTATGCTCGGACAATGAAGCTTCCTTGTTTTGAGTTGATGTAATCAACGATTCGCACTAATTATCAAATTCCATTCAACAAACATAGCTATTATGGAGACTATAGCGAAACCTGCTTAGGATCAAATCATTAGCTTACATTCAAGACTTGGTAATTTCGATAAAACTTTAAATACCTATAATTCCTGTGGATGAACAGATAATTTCAACAATTTGAAACAATAGGAGATATATTTATTATCGATTTCAAACTAAATAATATTGCAAATACATATATTCCCAAATAAATAAAGCTCCAGGCAACTTCGTAATCTATTAGAAGGCTTTGAGCGCTTGTATTAGTGATGGAATGTCGAAAATCTAAAGAATGTTGCTATCTCTGCAAAAAAAGTTCCTATATAATATTATTATTAGAAATCCTTTGATTCGTAACAATAATATTGAATGAAGGTGTGCCATAACTTTTGAATCTATATATTCTCATTCCTATTTAATGTAAGAGGATTAAATGCTATAATCACACAAACTTAGAAGCTCCCCTTAGAATACAACTAAATATTATTGTGTATTCAAAGACTTTATGTATTGCTAAGTTATAAATTTTACAACATGATAGGAGTTTAACGTTATTATAATAATAGTAGAATAAATAGAACAGACGCTGTTGTCATAAATACATATAGGCATGCATTTGTAAATATCTAGATGAAACAGACTAATTAAGCCTTATTCGTCCAACTAGTAGACTCCCAAATGGGACTATACTGGAACCCATTACTATGCGATACTTACGTAAGAAAGCCTATTCATAGTCACTGCAGGAATCAACAGAGACTACTGAAGCATGCGGTTGTTGGTTGGAAGAGAATAATTGAAAAATTAATTAATTTACTGTCGGATTCTAGTTATATCAAATCCCAAATGACTTCCATACTACCGGACAAGCGCGGTAAGATCTTTACTTATTCGCGACTAGTTACAATTCGGTTCTACTACTTCAACTAGAATTGATTAGAACTAACAATTCCAGATGATTTTTATGTGATGGAATCGCAGTCGTCGAAATATCCGTTCGCGCATCTCAATTCCAAACTAAGCATATACGCATTTAAATAGTTCAAAAATATAAACATAACCGTTTAGAACGCGTTCAACGTATAACTGAGATACTAGAATCGAACATTTGAGATTCAAATTGTGGATTTTCTATGAAATATGAACGGAAAACAAACAAACAAACAAACAACCACACTTGAGGATCTAAAGTGTGATATCTAGAGATTATTTTGGCGTTGAAACAGTTTCCCTAACTTTGCGGGAAATGTGGAAAATATTATAAAGTATCAAGATACATAATTATGCAATAAATTGAATTGACGTCATGAATAATATCAATTTTCCCCACATTTCCCGAAAAGCTAAATCAACCGTTTTTGGTGCCAAACTTGGAATCCTTGATTACGTTTTTTATTACCCCAACAATGGGGCCCGAGTTATACAAGCTGAAGGTGTGGTCCAGCCTGTACTTGGCGTTTGATTAATTTTTAGCAACGCAACAACATTGAACATAATAATCAACTAATTTTAATTAAATTAGCTTTCTAATTAATTCGTCATCTTGATTTATAGCAATTAAGTCGCCGTTTTAAATTGATATTCACATAGAATTATTATTTTCTGTAATAATTCCAAATTTTAATTACACAACTATAGAAGTGATCGGGAATAGGAGTCGCCATATGATTGGGTGTTTTACTACATAAACTTTGATTGTATTTATTTGGTAAATAGTAATCTTCCAAGAATCTGTGTTGATTTCGTTTATTTTCGAGAAGATTGTTGTGTGTGTCGTGTTAGTTAGTTTTTATAGCCATCGTTAATTCGCAAAATTACATTCCAACTCACATCAACAGTATTACTTTAGTCTTTACGAAATTATAATTCGAGCATAATAAAATACCCAATTAATTAATCTAGAAAAATCAAAACTGCACTCGGGCAATTTTATCAGCACTTGAACGAATATTATCAATAATTCTATATTCATAAATTATTGATAAGCTCTTTGTCGTGTTTAATCCACTTTTTTTTTTGTATATGTACTGAGTCCTCGATAAAATCGACATTAACAATCAACAATAATGGATATGCGTTGTTGAAATTGCAAGAGTATACAGCATTATATTATCGTTTTCTCATAGCGTGTCTTATTTTAATGAAAGCTCGCTCTATCAAAATATACTTAACGAATCCTGATGGAAATGTGTTTGGTAGACAGGAAAAAAAGCTCGGCATTAATCATCCGGAAAGCTCTTTATATTTATATAAACACAAAAAGAAAAACAAACCAAGAAATAAAATATAAAAACTATAGAAAATTATCTGTAAAATCCAAGTAATAACATTTTAATAAATTATTACCCGTCTATAAATCGCATCCACCACTTTTCTATACGTATAGTGGCAACAACAACAACAACAAAAATCCAATACTCGACCTTATAGGTGAGTCCGGTTGAAAGAAACCACCAAAGTCTGAATGTGCGTTCTCGGAAGCCTTTTCTAAAGTGACAGAAAATCATTATATCGTGTTTGTATATTCAATTCAGTTTTGGTCCATATGTTCGAAAAATGTCAACTATATTGTTGAAGACTAGCTAGGTTTTTTTATAAATATGCTAATTTGAATTTCTGAATTTATTTATTTATTGAGAGCGAAAATTGAAAGCTCGACACAATCTCGATATAATTTTGAATGAAACAATTCAACAAATAACTCTATCAAACGATTTTTTTTGCATAATTACTAAAATAACCCAAACCAAATAATAATTTGAATTGATCCAATTGAGAATTCAAGTTAAATATTTATTTTTATTAATTGAAATTGTTTCAATTATAAATATTGGCCGTTCGAATTACAATAAATGTTGAATTTCCCGAAACAAAACTACCACAAACCTTATATTAATTCAAACAAACACAAACTAACGACCAAATAATTATTATTCATCAACAATATTGGGGTGTTGTTTTGAAGTTTTTTGTTTGCAGGAAATTTATTGGTGATTTTGGTGGTAACATTGAGTCGCCGTTTAAGATCAATCACCAATTTCTTCCTGGCCAATCTGGCTGTTGCCGATTTTTTCGTTGCAATCTTTTGTGTTTACCAGAATTTGTTTATTTATATTGTCGATAGGTGAGTCTAACAAAAAATAATAATAATAATTTATTTTCAATTTATTATTCTATTTGTTTTTAATTGCAAATGAATGTTATTTTATTTAAAATAGCAAAAGTAAATTATTAAATAAAAAAATATATATTTAGTATTTATTTACAATGTACGAGGTTGAATTTATGTTTATGTACCAACATCTGTTTGTTACAATGGAGTTTGTTTTAATATGAAATTACAATTCAAATATAACTTGATAAGTTTTCTTCGAACGCTTATATAGAAAGATATTAAAGAGGAAGAGACCGAACATCCGAAATTTGCAGAAAATAAAAACGGATTGACAGAGCTGAGAAAAGGGTCAGCTATATCTGATCAAATTACGCATTCAGCTTGAATATACAAGAACAAAACGAAAAAAAAAACATATTGGAAATGGATTGAATTTATTTTCCAATCATCGATATAACTTAAAAAAAAAAAAAATGTGAAATCTACTTCTAGAGATTTCCGAAAAAATTATACCAATCAACAACAAATTAATGTTACAGCGCGAAAAAAGGGAAAGTTAATCGCTAGAAAATTTATATCAATTACTATTTTTTGTTTCGATATTTTGATGGAACAATTATGAATTTAAATTGAAAACCACAAGAAATTTCGAATTTTATCGAAAATGTTTTGAAATTTTCATGATTAATTTTTTTTTCTGGACAACTGGGAATGGTCGAACAATTTCTCTGCATTAAAATTAAATTACCATTTTTATAAATGGGGGAGAAAAAAAACATGTGGAAATGTTCTCAGAACAAACAAAATTTATATTATACTCTCATACACTATAATTCATTATTATTATTATTATTAATTAAAAATTCCAGCTGGATTCTGGGCGAATTCCTATGCAAAATGTACATGTTCATTCAATCATTAAGCAGCACAGCCAGCATATTTATCCTGGTTATTATCTGTATTGAACGATATTTCGCTATAATTTATCCAATAACGTGCAAGCAAATCTTGACAACAACTCGATTACGGGTAAGTTTTGCCCACATCAACAACAATAAATAATCATCAATTTGGATCAATTTAAATTTTACAACTAATTTCGCAATTAGTCAGTAACTAGAGTGACTGAAATTAGAAAATCAGTTCAATTCAAGGCTGACATGCAACAATGCACCACAATGTTTTACGATAAAATTCAAAAACTCTCACATGCAACTGCATTTTATTTTGATTATAGTTGAATATTCAGATTGATACGACCGTATTCAATAAAAACAAGTTTATTCGGACCAATTAACACTATTTTAAAGTAACTATTCAAAATTTAAAAAAAGTTCGCCCGGCGCCTCCACCATTTTTGTATCAAAATTAATTTTATTTTTTAAAAATTAATTCTATTTTCAATTAATTCAATTTTTACTGTTTGTGAATTGAATTTGAATTGGTATGTTGTTTTGAGCGTTCATTTGATTTTTGGAATAAAATTAAAATTGAAAATCTACTACTAGAGGCGGTTTTTTTTCTTCTTTTTTTTTTTAAATTTCGTCTCCTAACAATTTTATTTTGTTTTCAGTTGATTATATCATCGGTTTGGATCACATGTATATTGTACAGCTCACCAAAATTCTATTGGGGCAATACAGTAACTGTACAAATTGGTAATATGAGCGAAACAGTTTGTGTATTGAATCGACAAAAATACAATTCAGAACTATTCGATATGATACATTTTGTTCTATTTTACGATATACCATTGGCTATAATGTCGGTAAGTGTAATTTTTTCGCTTGCATTTAGTTCACTGGAAAGTATGTAATCGCATGCCTCTAGAGATTACGACAATATCAAACATTAAAAAAAAAATGCATTTTAATAAAATTAATGAATTCGTTTTATAGTTATTGTATTCAAGAATTGCCATATGTTTATGGAATAGTTCGCAACAATTGAAGAAACAATTGGATGCTTCAACGGATAATAACAGTTATCAAGGTCTATGCCGACAACAATCCAATCGTTATCGGGCTGATAAAAAGGTAAGATCACTGGATTCGACAACTGCAACGATCACAAACGAAATTTATCTGAAACTCGATACTGATCGTTATCGTTATAAATATCAACAAATTCGATTAAAGTCATACGATAGAAATTTGAACGCCAACAAGTGTGCTCCACTCAGGAAAATATGTTTTAATCAAATTTCACTTATACGCATTAACAAATGCTTCTTCTCTATTACGACCAAAATATTAGCTATATGGTAGCCATCAAAAATGCGTATTATTCAATAAATATTTAATAATCAACTTTATTAATTTTAATATTAAACGCACTATTTGTTTATAGTCGAATAGTTTTAGGGAAATTCGGAGAAAAATCCAGAGAGATTCGTCCTTGTCGCTTTATATCAGTGCAAACAAGATAGAGATACTCAAAGCTCAAGGACGTCAATTATAGGGTAGAAATCTCACATCATCCCCCTCTCCCCATCAGTCCTGGATATAATAATACTAGTTGTTTAAACTGACGATGTTAAATATTCGCTATCTTCATTTATCTTTAGGTGTTACAATTAGGAGTTTTATAGTAGTGGAAGTGGGAGCGTAATAGAGTCTATGGAACTGATAAAAAGTTAGATTCAGATAAAACTCGATAGATTGCTTCAATTTAATTTTCTATGTAGATGATAGAAGAAAAAATTTAATAGACCTGGTTGAGATTATGCGACTAACTCACTTATCGTTCCAGAATCGCTGCCATTTCCCATTCCATTGAACAATCGATATTTATCCGTATGAAAATCCTATGGAAAACAAAAAATATATTGTTATCACAATAGATAACCTACGGTTCGAAAATCGTACAACAAAGAAGAATTGTCGATACAGTTGTAGTTAAAGCTTCGTTTGTTCGGTTGTTTGGTTAAAAACATTCTTTGTGAAAATTTATTTTTCTATAAGTCTTTATCATAATAAACTTGAATGTTTGTCAATATTTCCTGGTAAAACCAACAACAACAACAAGATTTTTCGGTCTCTCAACTAGAAAACAACAAAATCTCTTACTGTAAAGATATCTCATTTGTCATCGGAATTGACCATTTCATGTAACTGATGGAAATAGATCATTCAATTATTATTATTATTAAGCAAGTACACCCAATATATTTTTTTTTTGTTAGAACAAAAATTACTATTCTGTGGTTGTTGAGCAACTTAGTAATTAGAAAAGAAAACTTTTGACTGGGCGTATTCCAACTTATTTCTTATGCATTGTAGAACTGGCGTTGATAAATAGGAAAAGTATAATCAACTCATCCAGAGAAACATTTGATATATTCAGTTCAACTAATGGGAAATGATCGAATAAGTCTCTATTGGACGGAGCCGGGCACAATACTTATTTTACAATCTGCAGATAAGAAACTTGTACAGTTTCTCGAAAGTTATTCGCTCAGTTATAGCGATCCAAGCAATTCCATTCCGTTCCGCACTATTCCTACCCGCGGTAGTGTGTTTGTATTCTCCGTTCCGCGAAAGTGTGCTTACTGCTGCTGCTGTAAATAATTGTTTCGATTAGGGAATTTCACGATAAACTATAAAAAACTGTAGAGCCGGTCCTGGTAGTTATAGAGCAGAATTGGTTCGGACAATGTGCACACCATAATAGAATGGGGAAAACTAACAAAAGACATATTGAACTTATAAAAACTTTTGCTAAAATCTAACAACGAACAAAAAACAACAACAAAGAAATAGAAGTTCGTTTTTTTTTTTTCAATAAGACTTTTATAATTTCGTTGTCCGAAAGAAAATCGATTTTTGATTTCCAAAAAGAAACTAAAAGCCCGGAAACACTTTCCCCAACATCAAAATAGTCTCTTGATGAAACAAAATTATTATCATTAATAAACTTCAAACAAATTTCTTAATAATTAATTATGAGAGGACATAATTCTATAAAATCTATTATTATATAGAAGTTCATTTATGTGACTATACCAACGAAGAACTGCGGCCACTCCCTCTAGCCTATACCTTTACATTGGTGTGAACGAGATAGATACATTTTAATCAGTTGGATTATTTTGCAGCTTCTATAAAAGCCAGCACAGTATAAATACATACATCATGTTTTGAATTTCAAATTCTCCCAGTTTGGTTATCATTAATTTCGTTGATAAAGACACACCCTGTATACAACAAATAATAATAATAGGAATTTCTCATTCAAAAATCGATTCTCTTATCATCAATGTCGACCAATTATCGTATTTTTATTGGCCATTAACTAAATTTGAATAAGCTCCCAATGGTGTTACTTGAGTTCCATTATTTTTTTTAATTGAGCCATTATTGAAAAAAAACATAATAATAACTAAATTGAATCGATATTGAAATCGTATTATTAATTTTACAATTTTCATTCACCGTACACAATCAGTTGTGGCCAAAAATTAAGGGATGATACCATCCCTTAATTTCGTCATTCTAAGATGAAAAAAATTTTGTAAATATTCTGGTATGGTTTCGTTCTCAAGATACAGCGTTGCGTCGTGTCAAAAATTCTCGTAAGAAATCATTTATTCCTGAAAATCTCAATAATCCCAAAAATAAATGGTGATGAGTCTAACATTTTCTCACTTCGTTTCTACTCGGGCATCTTAAAGCTTTGGAGATTTACTAGATTATAGTAAGTCTGTTTCAAAAGACAGAGCCGCGGCCAAATCAGTGGCCCAAATGGTGTAATTAGGGGGCTTAAAGGCCATAGAAGTATCTTCATGTACTCAAATAGCATCATGTATATAACTAACAAAGGCTTAGTTGTTATTAAACGTTTCCCATATAATAAAATTGAAATTAAAATCGACACCTTCTATTATTCGGAAAACTATTTTCTAATTTTTTTTTGATATTAACACTTAAGAATATAATTTAATAAATTTATTTATTCTTTGTGTTTGTGAAGTTTTTCCATGGAAATTTGCCATAAATATATCAATTTTATGTTCATATAATATAAAGGAAAATTCTATTGTGAATATTCTAAGGAAAATCTACAATTCCAATATATCAAAGTTAAGATTAATTCTACATATGGCTGTGGGAGAAATTTGCAATTTTGATCAAATCTTATTTAAAAAAAAAACAAAAAACGATAACAGCTCAATTATTAAATATTCATTTTGTTGTATAAATATACCAATTGAACATTCTCTACTCGACTATATATAGAAAGTACATCCCCATAATGTCCTACAGTCTATATCTATTTACCTAAGTATACGAGCAAGATAGAGACAGTTATATTACACAAGAATCTAACCTTGTTGCTGATTTAAAATTGTAAAATCAACATCAACTTTGCCTTGATCGAAAAGAACTTGAAACGTAGGTAAGTATTTGTTTTTTGCGGAATATTTCCATTGAATTTCAGATTATTTCAAAATTTCCATATACATATATGCCAATTTGCATACATAAACATCACATATGTTTATCGAAATACGGCTTATCTTGAAACATCTTATGGTCTGAATAATCCAATTGTGAAATATATATATATATAGGATGGCGGATTTTTCTGTTCTTGCGGGAGCTCTGGTTCTAGTGGAGAGAGAAAAAAAAGCACTCGAATATCTAAATTTTGGGAAATCGTTTTAACGGCAAAATGTTCCCTAAATATCACACTTTAGATCATCAATAGTACGGTTTTTTTTTTTACACGCACTAGAACCAGAGTTACAAGACCAGGAAAGCCTCTTGCGGACCACCCTGTATAGATATAGTATAGTGCAAATTGAATTTGCATATAGATATCAAATTCCCACTGGATTCGCTGCATCTCTTCTATACCATAACGGAGATAGTACATATTTTATCGTATGTAATTATAATAAGTATCATCATTATCTCAACTTTAGGCCTTGTTTGCCGATTGTTCCCAGAATTGCTATTTGGCATCAATTGTAAACTTACATCATTATCTTATTCGCTATTATCATTGTTGTTGAGTTTTTTCTTTTACCACGATTGATTGTGGTTGTTAAACTGAAATTATCATTTTCCGAATTGAAATCATTTACGAATACTACGAAACAGTTAAATTTGCACATAAATTTGTAAGAAACTCTTTTGATAGAGAATTTAATCAGCTCAGTTCAAAGATTTTTTTTTTGCCTCTTTCAAGCGTGATACAGCGCTTATTCAAACAAATTTTCACTCAATATTCCGTTAAATATTCAAAGTCTCGAATATTCTATTTAAACTTTCATTTGTTTAATCAGCGGAAATTCTGTCACATCTACTAATCGTCTTGTTTACTAGAAAATGTTTCAATTGTTGCAGATTCAGCAACTTGGTGCTTTCAAAACGGAACAATTAATAATTTACAAAATAGAACGTTGTTTTTGGCGACGTTGTTTCTAGTTGATATTTACAGAGCACTTGATTTATCGGGTAATCAATAAAAATTTCTTGTTCCCCTAGACCTGTCCATCCACGCTGGCCTTCGGTAATATGGAGATGGGGATCATGAAAATTGAAATTCTCCCCAAAAAAAAAAAACAGTGTGATCATTGAAGATAATTTCCATCGATCCCTTTTCCAATAAAAGCTCTTTAAGAACTGAAGCTGTTCATTAGAGAGAAGCTCATATTTTATTTGGATTGGAACGATCAACGAAATCTGGAAAATAATGTAGATTGAATTCTGATCAAGTATTACACCATTAATATTTACTGCTTCCATTGGTCCCTTATTATCATCAATTTATTTATTCCTTAGGTACTATTGATAGAAAGATCAATTCTCCAAAGTAATAGCAAATTTCGTGTTGTTACATAATTTGCGTGCATCTATCGAACGATATGCAATAAAGATAAAAGGAAGGAATTGGAGAAAAATCCATAAATAGTTGGAATTTCCTAAGCACCAATCATCGAATACGTTACATCCAAACAAACATAAGAGAAAATTTATGATCGACCTGATAAAAATAGCATTAATACCGATAGATTTGGTTGTTGGAAAATATTCAAGAGATTTCACAAATGCAGCGCTTTGAGTGAATTTATTTTTAATCATACAAGTGTAGCCGAATTTCCTGTTACGCTAGTGGGAAAATTGATGGAAATCCATCGATATTTGTCATTTTCTTTCTATGGGAATATATTTCTTAGGCAATAACGCATTTTCTCGGAAGATTTCTTGAAAGAAATGTACAATTTTTTCTAGTTGTCAGTTGAACAACTAAAATCAGAGTTTAGAGAGATCGAGTAATCGAATTTATTTCATGTCCTTCATAAATATTGGGAACAGAAAAACGTGGTTAGTTGGAATAAAATGAAATGATTTATTTTATACGAAATTTTATTATTTGGTTGGCGTTTTCTAATTCAAACTTTTATTTTATTAAAATCCGATATGTGCAAGCTGTTGTTGATGAAACTTGACCCAAATTCAAAACAAATGGACAAAAAAAAATCAAACAACGAACGAATAGATCTTTTATCCTCAATTTCGTTTAATTTCTAAACTTTACCATCATCAAACTGTCATTTTCCAACGTGTACAATGGGACCTTGAATAAATAATTCAACGAATTGGGAATTCCACTCTCTTGTAACTTTCCACATTTATAAGACAAATCCTAAATTACCTAACAAGAAATGGAACATTTCAACATTTAGAATTTGTTCGATTTTTGCAACTGTAAATTTCTATAAACGAACATCTTCACAACTGAAACTGATTGGTTTCATAATCATAATAAAAAAAAAATTGTTTTATATGAATTCAAGAAAATTGAACTTTTTTCGTCAAGAAATTGTTATTTTCGTTATTTCCGGAATCATTTGATGGATGATTTACTTTTTATTAAAACATTTGAATAATATAATTGAATTTATAAATTAATAAAAGAAAAAAAAAATTGGACGAATTTTCGCAATTTCCTTTGTACTCTGGAAATTCGTCGTTTTTTCCCCTCATCATCAAAATTCTTTTCCGAATCTATTGCTCTAAGATATCCAATTCAATTATATGAAGAATTTATGGAAAACAGTTTCAACTTCATCTCCTATATACGGTCGTATAGAAACATGTGCCTGGCGCATCCACCTTTTTTTTCCTTGGATTATTTATTTCCACCATTCAATGTGAACATTCCAATTACGATAATAGGAAACGAAGCTTATGAATTTTCAATAATAATGTAGCTCTTTGAATTGATTCATATATTTAGAAATACGAAAATCTTGTTTCCAAATAGAAATATTTCTATCGATCAAAAATTTTTAATGAATAGCTTCACCCAAGCAAATCAAATTAACACTTCCACTAGAATTTTCTTCATTTTTACAACATAACTGAATGGGGAATTCTCGGCAGCGTTTTTAATGTCGTCAATGATGGAAACATCTTCTATAATTTTTTTTTTCAAATTATATAATTTGTAAGCTTATATCACCCAGTAATTTGAGCAGACACGT
>JAZBGX010000988.1:11795-22489 GCA_037414775.1 Zonitis immaculata | reverse complement strand
GTAAACATACCGTTTATCGGATGAGTGCTAGTAGTGAAGATGAGAAAAATGAATGGATACAACGTTTAAAACAAAGTATTAGTCATAATCCATTTTATGATATGTTAGCACATAGAAAACGTAAAGCTCAATATCATATGTTGCAAAAATCGTAATTTCTATGAAATTATTGATTTAGAAAGAAACATACCAACAGACAAACAAAAAATACATAAAAACAAACAAAAATCGACTGATTTTACCTTTCAAAATTCTTATTTATAATAATAATAATAATAAAATGCGGGTCATTCATTTTTCTTTTGTTTTTTTGTACCCTAGTCGTCGATTTTATAATTAATTTATTAATTTCGGTATTAACAAACAACTTTGCAACCTGATTTTCTATTATTATTTTATTATTATTGATTATATTTAATTTATGTTTATGTTTATTATTGTAAAATTAATTTTGCGTTGCAATTTTTGTAAATATTCTATGTATATATGGGTGCATTTTTTGTATAGTTTTCTGTAAATGATTCAAAGGAAAAAAAAACATAAAATAGAAGAGAAAAAAAACAAATTAAATCTATTTAAAAACAAACAAAAATCAAAAAAAAAACACAAAAACAATTTGTTCATTTACCGGTAGCAATTTCAATTCCTTGATTGTCAATTTTCTTCAATACACATATCCCATCCAATATTTCCGGTTTACAATATTCGCAATTTTCATCATTGATCAATTCAACTTTTTCATTAACATTCAATAGAATCGGTGTACTTTGTTGGTATATACCGCGTATTGTTCTTGGTATACCAACTTTACCAACAACATCGACACTTTGTCCAATACGTACATTAACATGTAATTGTTTCAAATTATTATCTAATAACAATAACCATTTCGGTTGTATTGATAGGGCCAATGTGAAAAAGAAATAATGTGCCTTCAATAATAGAAATGTCGGTGGTGATTTTATTAATGCTAATACCGGTATCAATATACCAATCAATGATAATGGATCAATCAATTGTTTATCGGTATGAAATGGACTGAACGTTACTGTACCTTTACCCATATAAATTAAACCATTAACGAAACGTATTATGAATAATTCCAATGAATTTTTATGATGATATGACGCCAATTGTTGTAAGATTTTATTTAAACGTGGATTATTTGAACCGGCACCGATTATACCTAAACTAAATATACCATTGCATGATATCTCATCATTTGTATCATGGCAATATTTCAATAATACATTGATTAAATTCAATTGTGGATTACTAATCGACAATAAACTAATGGCTAATGGTATTGTTTTACGTACCATCACCGATTCATTATTATAATTCGATATTTGTGTTAAGATACGTTGAGTCATCTCTTTACCAATTTCATCATCTTGTACAATTATAACAATTGCAATAATTGCCAAGGACCGTATCAATAATTTCTCATTATTATTAGTTTGACTATTATTACTCGTATTACTACTACTAGTACTGATATTATCATCATTCGGTTTTTCGATGATTTGTAATAATTGTTGAATTATTAAAACATCACCACTGGCAGCATACGAACACATTTCCATTATTATCTCGAATATTGTCTTTAATGGTTCATCAAATTTATTCTCCATTATCTCTCTACTACCATAATAACATAGAGATATACCTAAAATGGTCAATAATAGATACGGTGATTGTAATAATTCCGTATTATTGAATTTCATCAATTGATTAGTTATCGTATCGCACAATTGTTGATTTTTATAGCCCAACGATATCAAACCACCCATTAAACTAATTATACATAATAGTTTGGCGTTTTTGTTGACATTTGCCAATTTTTTCAATAGCAATTCAATAATATCCAAACGATTTGTACGGGCATAAGCCAAACCAAGACCATAAACAACACAAAATACAACATCATCATCTTTATCATTGATATAATCACTTAATAAGGCTAAAGCTGGATCGCATTCGTTACGTACACGACAATTAACAATACCAATAGCTAATAATGCACCGCATTTAATGAATTTATCATTCGTATACAAGTATTTATCGATTTGTAATAAACCACCATCAATGTCCCATAAATATAATAAGCCTAATGTTGCTACTGTACTCATTATACCATAATCTTTATTTTTATATATCCAATTATTGTTTTCGATTGTTAATAGTTTATCGGCACTAAAACCGACATTAATGAAACCGTTAACAAATGATGATGCCAAATTTTGACGGGCACTCTCCAATTTCTCATTGATCATACTATTATCGTAATAATGTTTGAATATATCATCTGGTGTTTTCGGTTCTAAAACATCCAAATCTCGTCCAAATTCAATGAAATGTTGATTCAAATAATTATTATCTAAAATACAACGTATCTCTTCATCGTTGATTGTTGAATTGAATTGATATAATTGGCGAGCACATATGAACGCCATTTGGTATAAAGTACATCTAGAAAATATAATTTTTTTTATAATTTGGAATATTTTAGAAATAATTATCACTTGTCTTTGGTAGTTTCGAATAGATGCTCAACTTTTCTACCATCATTCATTTGAATTGCAACAATCAAGCCTTGACAATTATTATCGAATCTAATGTAAATGTCGTATAAGAAATTTTGAATTTTACTAAATTCGTAATTATCAACGAATTTACGACAATTCTTCAAATACAACGTAATCAAACTATGATTATCGTTCGTTATATATTTATTTAATAATTCCAATTGATTAATTTCCATTAATAAATCGCATGTTTGTATATGGTCATTATTTCTACAATTCTTCACCAAAATTTTCTCAATTAATGGTAATAGTACCGTCCAACTTTTCTCACAACTCAACCATTGTTCAACAATTTCATATTCCAATTGCCGAATATATTCAACACCCCAATTATTCAAATCTTGCGTACCTTGTAAACAATAACGTAAACAATCATTCTTTATACAATTCTTATCGATAACGCCCAATGTTAGAATTGATATAATATCCGATAATTCCTCTCTAGACTTTAAATCAACAATTTTATCGTGTTGTTCTTTCAAAACACTATAATAAGCTGCTAAATATTTTAATGGTTTTGGTATTGTCGATACTGATGTTATTGATGATTTTATTATCGATTTTAATGATTCCAAAGCTTTTGCGAGTGTTGCTGGATTGTTTTCCTTGAACATGTAAATTAGTAATTTTTATATACAATGTAGACGGGAAAAGAATTGAAACTTACTTGAATTTGTTCGACAAGAATCTTTAAATCGTTCTGAAGCTCTTTATCGTCATCTGTCTTAATTAAAATCGTTACAAAATAATTGAATGCTTAGTAAAATTCTTACCTCTTCTTCAATTTTTGGTAATTTCAATATTTTCGTTGCACCTGCCATTTCGACAAAGCTAGACGGAAAATGAACGTTTCGCAATACGATCGACTCTATTGAATTTTAAAGAAAATGCAAACAAGTTTTTATGGAAAATTAAAACAAATGACGAGCTCAATTTTCAACTGTCAAAACAAAACTTATTTGAATTGCCCTCGTAAATTCAACCATAAAATGGTGATAATTTCAAAATAGCATCTATTTCATATTTGATAACAATAAATAAATAGCAATAATAAAGATTTTATCATTTAAATAATTACCGTTTTGAAAATTATTTGTTCAATGAATTTTTCGTTTTATTAAATTTTTCATGGAACAAAAACAAATGCCGTTTATTTTGTTCTGTCAAATTCGAAGCGGCCAACGTTGTTTTTTCAAAATAAATTGTATACTCAAGTAATTAAATTAATTATAATTTTCTTCTAGTTTTTCTTGGATATAACATGTATGAAGGAGTCTTAATGCAACAAATGAGTTTTTAGCCTATATTCTCAAATGTATGATTTGATAGTGTGGAAAAAATGCAATAATTCATGAATAATCACATCTATTCAATGTATGTAAAAATGTACAACATACATTTGACCAACTATACAATAAGAGTATTGTTGGGAATATTGTTTTCGTTGTATTATCCACAAATATCGATAATAAATTATTGATAATTTCAATCATTATTAAGAAATAATTAACTATCAAATATGGTAAGAAGAAAACTGGATGCTTCTAGAACAAAAGAACAAGAAATTAACAATTCAAGACAATTAATTGAATTATTGATTACATTAACAATACCAATGAATAATATAAAATAGTAAAACAACGCTGTCGATAGTCCAATCAGTTTATAGTCACGTTCACTTGGAAAGGTGCTGGGTTTCTTCAAATTTTGACATCTTATCATTGTAATTATATCGACAATACACAATATTACACCTAAAATACTCAATACAGCACAATAAATATCCGATATACCTTTGAACATTGGATAATAACAAAAATGTTGTAGATATGGTTTGTTGCGGTTTATAAATGGTCCTAGAACTGTGTAAAATGGAATTTTCATATTTATCAATCCATCAAGTTTGCTCCGTTGCCAATCAATCAATCAATCAATTTTACAGTAATTTATATTTGTGTTTATATTAATTTTTCTATTTTTGTTTTTCGAAAAAAAAAAACAAAAACAACTTGTACAATAAATGGCATCAAGTACAACAATTTCAACTGGCAAATCATCAAACTTTTCAACATTCAGACTACACAAACCATCAAAATTATTTTCAATCTTCTCATGGATAATTGCTGGTATATTTTCAACTGCTAAAATACAATTCACAAATAATTTCAATGGTATTAATATAACATTTCCAAATTCCGATTTATTACTAATTGGTTTGATAACTGGAATTTTACAAAGGGGATTATCTAAAGTAACATTTATTTATAAAATAAAAACTTTCAATTCAACTTTTGTTAATTTAGGGTAGTATTTTAATGATTTTACCATGGATTCCATTAACAACTGCTAGTATTTATTTGAATCAATATCAAGTTTTATTAAATTTGAATGTTAGACGAATTACAAGGAATTACGCCTCATTAATTCTAATTGCCATCAATGCAATATTATTAGGTTGGTAAATTTCGAATTCTTATCAATTTTAACATTAATTTCTAAAACAAAAAAATAATTCTAGTAACAAGAGTTGTATTAATTTTTCATATTGTAAGTTTATGTTTGAAAATATGGCTGAAGAGGAGTACGAAACAAGCATTAGAAAAAGAAATAGAAAAACAAATTTATTCTTAAATACAATAATAAAAAAAAAGAATCGTAATAATAATAATAGTAATAATAATAATACACGAAATTAATTGTAGAAAAATTAACCGCAAATTGTATTAAAGTGATAATTTTTTAGTCGGAGTTTCATCATCATTCTTACTATTATCAGCACCGCCATCTTCGGCTGTACGTTTACGTTTAACTAAATGTGAGATATTATTCACTTGTTTGGATGAAGATGGTTGTGGTGATTTAGTTGAGTTTTCTGTAGCTTCTTCGACACTTTTCACCATCTAATAATAATAATAATAATGAAGTAATAACAATAAAAAATAATAATGGACTTACTTCGGATTTGTACGATTTTAAATCGTTGATTTTCTCGACAATTTCAGGTAATAAATCTTCAATTTCATTAATTTCATCTTGATCATTATTCGTATTTTTTTTCAAATTATCTAAACGTAATTGTAGACATTCAATTGATTTCTCATAGATTTCAATTGATTCATTAATTTGTTGATTTGTCGCTAATGCCGTACCTAATTTATAATAGGTTTCAGCTAATTGACGATTATCTTTCTCATATAATTCCAATTGTATATTTAAACCTTTCGTTATATCATCAATACCAATATCATAATTACCACTTTCTAATGATATCTCACCTAATACAATTAATGTTTCAGCTAAATTACTTTTACCATTATTACCGCGTTTTACAAATATATTTCTAGCCAATTCTAAAACTTCCCATGCCACTTGCAAATCAGTCAATTCATCTTCTTTCTCCTCCCCATCAACTAAACATATCCGAATTAATAATTATAAAATAATAATAGTTTAATTTCTACCATTTGCACCTTTATTTTCAGTTTCAGCTGTCTTATCTTCACCATTATCAGCTGACTTGTCTTTCCCATCATCAGCAACGGTGTTTGTATTTTTGTCTTCATCACCACCACCCGTATCTTCTTTCTGCTCTTCATCATCATCATCATCATCATCATCATCATCGTCGTTATTTTCATTTTTGATGATATTTTCATTTAATGGTTCCAATTCTTGTCTAGATAAACCTAATAATGATTTACCATAATATAAATAAATATCACCTAAACTATCATGTTGATCATTGCCATATTCAATTGATAATAATTCAGAGCAACGACTAAATGCACGTACAGCTGAATCATAATCTTGTAATACATAAGCACGTACACCATGCTTGTATAATTGTTGATGATCTTTACTATTTACATCAATTTCAATGCCGGCCATCCTGTAACAAAACAAAAAAAAAATTAATATGATAGATTCAAAAATTAAAATTACTATTATTGTTAGTAGCGCCGGCGCCGAAACACCACCCCCTCAATCAAATACCATCATAAATAAAAACGAAGGTACGCATAGCGGCAAAACTAGTCATTTTCTAATATTCCATAAAACAACAACTATACTGATTCAAGTATCACGATTTTTTTGATTAATTTCCAAATTTTTTCGCAATTAATTCCAATCACAAAATTTGCTTTCATTTAAAAGTGTTTCTTCAGAAAATTATCAACAAAAAAATTGTTTTTTTTTTTATCAAAAAATTACAATTGTAAGTATATATTTTTTTAGATAAGGGTTGTAAAATTGCAAGGGTGGGTTATTCAAAAAATGAAAACAAACAAAAATGTGACATATAAATCTGCAGATAAATAGATTTCTTTAACCTTTCAACGTCACCCCAGTTTCTTCCCTTATTCGGAAAATGCCAATAGCACAATAAATTCGTAAATTTCCCCAATTATTTTATTATTCGTAACAACAACATTGCGGAAAAAACAAAATAAAATTCCAAATTAGAATAATTGATTTTTCGATTACAATCAGACAAATTCTGTAGACTAAAAAAAAAAAAAATTATAGTGGCGCATCCACCAAATTTAATCGTTTAGTAAAATTTGCATAAATTTTACACATTCGACAAAATAGAATCAATTAAACTTCTTTTCCATTGATTTGTGTCAAATACGGCCCTGATTACTTGCAGATTCCATAAATTGTTAAAATTCCATCAAAATCTACCGGCACCTCCACCATTTTTTTAATGTTATACAAACTATAGATTTCGTGAATTAATAAAACTTTATACCGTGATACGGATGTAACGTTAATAAAATAATTCTAGGAATCAACCCCTCACCACAAAAAAAACGCACCCTTATTGAAATATTGAAACAAGAGAACAACATTACAAAAATAACAAGTCTAGACTTATAAATTTTTTGATGCAGATTCAGTTCAATAACCGATTTATGTGAAGCCATACTGTGATAGTATAATAATTTTTTTTTTTTTTTAAATAAATTTCCACAATTTTCAGGATTAATCCGTTTCCTTCGATTGGAACGAAATAAAACAATTAAAGAACCTTGACATGGTCGTTTATAATTCCAACAATAACAAATCGATTGCCTCAATGATATCAATATTAAATAATAATAAAAACAATCAATAAAATTCGTTGTTTTGTTTTTTTTTTTTTGGTATAATAAATAATATCCATCAAAATTTTCGACAAAATTCTAATCAAACTGAAGCACCAACAAGAATACGATTTATTAATTGTTGATAATAACAACGATCGTTTATTATTAATGGAAACTAACGAACAGGAAGATGAAAATGGTTGGAATTGCCAAGTACATCCTAGTGTATTTTTCTTATTAGGAACATTAATATTAACAACATGTTCAACAAGTATGTTGTGTGCAGCTATAATGACCGATCATTGGGAAGAAGTGACATGGAATCGTACACAATTAGATTTTATAATTAAAAATAATACTTTTATGAAATTGAAATGGATATTAGATGGGGTTGTTGCTAAAGTATCAACAATTATTAAACAAAACAATTTAGATGATAATGATGAGGATAATGAAAAGAATTTAGCATTTTTAGTACCGATGCATGGCGGTATTTGGACATTAT
This sequence comes from Zonitis immaculata, assembly GCA_037414775.1. NCBI lineage: Eukaryota > Metazoa > Arthropoda > Insecta > Coleoptera > Meloidae > Zonitis > Zonitis immaculata. The sequence goes on along the minus strand of JAZBGX010000988.1, from coordinate 14,306 downwards.
GTCTCACACTTACAGGTAAACAACAACAAAACGTAAAACAATAAAAACCTAATCTATTTTTATAGAAGAAGAGATTTCCCTATTGGGTCGTATCGGTTTCCCATCTGTACAACTTTGCGTCAATTATTTATCGGATGGTATTGATGGTATGAAAGGATATGAACGTAGAACCGATTGGCAACACAGTAATATTTTTATAATCAATTAAAATATGAATGAATCATTGATTTTTTTTTTTTTCAGGAATGCAAAATTTATCAATCTCTTGTGCATTGGTATGTTTAATAATTTTAGGTAGTGCTGCATTAGTTGGTGCTTTCGGTCTATGTCAACATCAAATTAGTGCCGTTCTTGTTACAGGCGTTATGTATTTATTAGCAGGTAATCTAAAATAAATAAAGCTCAATTAGAAATAATAACGAATAATTCTAGCATCTTTCGCACTATTCACATTATCAATTATTCATTTTAAACGATTACATAATAAACCACGCTATGATATAATCGATTTAGAGAATATTGATACAACAATAACAACAACAACAACAACAATTGATGGTGTTATTAATATATATAATCATAATAGGAATTTGAATGAATTATTAACAGCACGTATATTTACAACATCATGGTCATTAGATTTAGGTTGGGGTGGTGTTGTTTTATGTGTTATGACATCGATTTTATGGATATTATTATCGAAAATTATGCGTTTCAATCCAATATCGACTATGATCAATTGAATTATTTGATCGCTCAATTGGTTCTCATTTACAATTATTATTTCGATGATAATAGGGCTTCCTTGGGATTGTTCCTCTATTTTTTTTTCTTTCAAGCTTCTATAATAATCACACATCCATCATTTCTTCTAATAATCTAGGAAACTATTAATATGGGAATTAATGCTTACATTAATGCAATTATTCATTTCTATTATCATTAATTTTGATGATAATAGATAATATGTAACGTTATGTTGAAAGCCGTCCATGTAATTTTAATTATATAGAAGGATATTTTGCTATTTTATTGGGAGCAATAAAATATTTATAACACCGCAATAAAGCCGGTTGGTTTTCTATCATTTTATTTTAGGAATAATGCAATTTGTGCAATGAACGTTTTTTTGTAAAAAAAAAATTCCTTTTTATAAAAATGTAATTTTGCTACAACATTAAAAATAAAAAATAACGCTTTTCGCTTTGTTAAATAAAAAATTATTGTAAATAATTGTATTTTATAAAATAAAAAAAAAACCAACATAACCTCACTTTGGAAAGAACTGGAATTAGGGATCAATAAGTGGTGATTTACCTCAATTATTATGAAAATTTTTTTGCTTACACGATAATATTAATTTTAATTGAATGTAAAACTTATTATTTAGACAATTTTTTACGAAAATTAAACGTTATATTTAACCACCAAAAAAAAATATGTTATAATCAAGAAAAAGTAACGAAAATTACGCGCGTTTACGTCACGTCACTATTACCAACTTTTAGTTTAGTTCAAATAATAGTTAATAGAGAGCACTTTTCAATTTATTTATTTATGTATTATTTTCGAGAATTTGCAAAATTATAAAAACAAAAACAATTATTTCATTCATTATAATTTTTGTTCATAAATTACAATTATATAATATTTAATTGTATAATTACACAATAGTCATTGTATGAGCAATCATTAATAGAGGTCGCTTTTAGGAATAATTTCCCTAAAAAAAATGCGGGATTTTCAAAAACAAAAAACTATCACTATTATAAATTTTTATTGTTTTTTTTTTTGAGTGGGTAATTTTTACAATAATAATAATAATAAAGCAATACATGGGAAGCTCTGGGCTACAAGCGATATATAGGAAAAGTATTTACACTTGAAAAATTTTTTTTTTTAATTATCAAATTTTAAACTTAAAGATTGTCGATTATTCTTTATTTTATTAATTATATACTTACGATGGAATTTTAAAGTGTAAATCCTTCTCTAGCAGTAACTAATTACTATAATAATCAGAAATTGTATTTTTATGGTAAAGACTATTGTGTAAGATTATTATACAATGGCTTACATGTTTGTACTATTTTTCATTATTATTAATAAATATTATTATTATTATTATGGTTACGTTTTAATAATAATAAAAAATATTTATTTGTGTTGTCTTGTTTTCGAACTGTTTGGAACATTTACAATAGAAATTAAACAAAAACCACATTAACACAATTATTTTTTTGGAATTTTTCTTTTTTTTTGCTTGATTTTTAAGGACAGGACCTACAAGACTATCATCATCTACTAAAAAATACATATTTTTTCTCAATAAATCAATCAATCGATTAATTTTATCAATATTATTAAATAGAATTGGAGTGATATATATTTTTCAATAATATATTCATTATCAAGTATACCACCATTTTATTTTAGATAATGAAATATATAAAATGGTGTCTAATTTCTATAATTTCGGTTAAAATTTATAAAAAATTAAAAACAAAAAAC
>JAZBGX010000986.1:0-22513 GCA_037414775.1 Zonitis immaculata | reverse complement strand
AATTCTTCTCTATATATAAATACAATAAGTACTATTCGAATAAAAATAATGTCACTTCAATTATGTACAGGGTGAGTTGAAAGTCGTGGACTTAAATGAAAGTGTAGGTAGGGGATGTCATTCTGAGACGAAAAGTTCTAAGACATTATTGCATGTGACCCACCTTTAATTAGTTATTAATTAAATGAATTAGCCAATAACGAAAAAGTGCGTAGGCGACAGACGAAGTAAAAATCAGTCGGGATGAGCTAGGCGGAGGCAGAGACTATGAGATATGAGATATGGTAGCGGTGTGAGCTCTCCCTACTAACGTACGGTAGTAGGGAGAGCTCACACCACTGGCATCTCATAGTCTCTGCCTCCGCCTAGCTAATCTCAATTGATTCTTGCTTCGCCTACGCATTTTTTTCATTGGCTGCTTTATAAAATTAATAACTAATTAACGGTGGGTCACATGCAATAATGTCTAAGGACTTTTTGTCCCAGAATGTTGTCCCCTGCCCGCCATTTCATTTAAGTCCACGACTTTCAACTCAGCCTGTATAAGTTAACGAGTACTATATGCAAACAAACCAACAAACATTGGAATATAGTGCATGCTTCGAAAATAAGCAAAATCCCAAAAAACTTCTCAAAACCACTCGAAAGTCAAGGTATTGGATTGTTGAAGCTATAAATTTCATATTTGCTGTTTTTCCTCAAATGTTGCATCCCTCTTTAAACAAGATTACTTACCACAGAGCCTGAAGGTCCAGTGGTAATGTGCTTGGGTCTTCCGTTTGTTGGTTTCGAGCTCGAATTCGGCCATAGTAACTTTTTTTTGTTAACACAACCCATGTTTAAGTCATATTCGGCTCAATTTTTGTTAAAACGATCATTGTTCAAACCCATGTTCAGCCAAATTGACGATTTATGCTAGATCTAGCAAAATAGGCTTTTGTGCGGTTTTTATTCGGCCCGTATCTCGGAAACTTTTCTCGATATGCCTGCTACCTGTGCGCTATCTGTGGACTACCAATTTTGAATGAATGTACTAAGTGTGGACGCTTTTGGACAGTCAATATTTTTACTTGTGCAGTAATAGAGATCACTTCAGATCGACCGACGACATTGGGAGGATATGAAATAATTGAGCTCAAAGTGCTCCAAACAGAGAGAAATGGCAAGATGTGCAGCAGTAGATGATAATGCTTGTAATGATGAGCTCCCATTTCCATTTTGCGAATTTGTGAATCAAAAATTTGGCTTTATAAAATGAGTTAATTCAATTGACTAACTAGACTTGGTAATATGGTAGCAAAAGTGAAGCCAGAAATGGTGAGGAAACTTGAACTTAAGGTCGCTCAAAATTCTGGCTACATTAATTACAAATGAATACGCAGCTGATCGCACTAGTGTGATTTGCTTAACGAAATTGGTTGACACCCAACCACTGTAAGCATATATTACGTTTGCTATGTGCTATGTGCAATGTATATGCAGCTACGGGTCTTGTTATATTAAAATTTCTGACTCCAGAATTCGATTGTTTGTTAATTCATATCTATTAATATTCAAATATTGACTTTTACTTATTTGTACTTTTCGAATTTATGACTTTCTAAATATATTTTATACATATAATTTATAAAATTTCCCTAAAGCGCCAAATCATAATTTCAATAGAGCAAAAAATTTACATATAAGTATACATATATATTCATTATTATTATATTATAAGATAAATAATATGAAGAAAGCCGACTTCAATTGGCCGGAATCTAGTTTGGAATTATGAAAATGGCCTTGAATGAGTCTTGAGCAGGTGAAGGAATTTTGTTATTTCTAATACCACAACGGCCACATTCCCACTTAAAATTATAAATAATGATCAGCACTGATCAAAATGGTGGTACTTGAAAATTTTGGCCCAATCGTTAATCCAACAACATATATATATTGGAGCCAATCCGGGACTAATTTCCGAAATTGATTCTATTGGCCATACAAATTTGATTGTTGTTGTTTGTCAATATTATTAATAACAAAAGCAAAACATGTTCAAGGTGATCTATCTAAACATATTTTTGTTATTATAAGGATTGGCTTCTTATATGTTAATAATAATAAATAATAGTTGAAACTCGCGCGCGGTACGACCTTAATATCCATTCTTTAGGTTGAATTCACAGTCTCTTTGTTGTTAGAGTTTAAACTGCATTTCTAATACCTAACCGGTTTATTGAATTATAATTTAGCCTAAAAACACGTAATGGTTTTAAAGATGGCTACCTATATAACTTGTTCATAAGGGCTCCAATCGAAGAATTAGAAAATAAAAAACAAAAAAATACGCGTCTTCCACTTTTTATATTTTATAGAATGTTCGATTGGAAGATTTTCGAAGAAAATCATCTCAACTTACGCCTGGAGCATACGCAACGTTTTTTCTCAACGCCCGTTTTACTGGCGTTGTGGAAATTAATGTATTATAAAAAAGTTGTTCATAAACAATAAATAAGTGATTTAAGTTGATGAAAATTGATTCACTGGAAGAAAAAACTTATGGGTGCATCGAATATGGTCATTATGTCACTTTGTGAACAATTTTGAAGGAGAAGCCTAATAGTACTTCAAGATACTAGTTGCATAAGGCATGATTTTGTCGTACGAGTCCAGGATGAGAAATAAACAAGGAGCTAAGGGACGAGTTTTCTAACGGACGAGTACGATAAATAGCCTTATGAAACGAGTGTCTTATACTATTTTTTCTATTTTGCCCTTTTTAAATCAAAAATTGGTCTAATACCGAGATTCTATATTTAGAGAATTTATTTTCAGCCATCTTGCAATTGGTCGAATAAACAAAAACTATCAAAATCAATGTATTTTTTTGATTTAACGTTATATTTATGCAGGGCCGGTCGGTGCGGGTATGCAGGTTGTGCCCTGGACAAAGGCGCCTCATTAGTGGGGGCGCAATTTCAACTCTCATATTAGAAACATATATTCCATGAGGGCACTTAAAGATATGTTCGCACAAACTCGCCCTCTACCCATGGAGCGGCCCTGTATTTATGAGTATATCATTGGAGGCTTCTAACCTCAAAAAATAAAAAACGCGTTACATAAAGCAATTTGAGTGCTATAAAAATTCTTATTATGAAATCCAAATGGCGTCGATAATGGAGACGTAAAATAGAAAAACCAATTTTCTCGCTTTTCCAACCGTACTCGTGTGACTGCTCTCTTTTAGGACAACGTATATCTTCACAAAAATTTGATTGTAGGGTCAGTTAAACGGACGTTGGAAAAAACGTTGTGTGTGACCCAGTCGTTACTCAACAAAATTTTCATCATACATCGATTTGTTTATTTTCAATTTTAATTATTAATATTTTTTTTTTGAAATAATTACCTAATTGCTGATATTAATTACTTGGAATTATATATTGTAACGTAATTAAACCGAAAATAATTTTCTTGGTAATTATTGAACGCTATCAAAGAATTTTTACTTTATGTTGTTGTTTGAAGAAAATAATAATAATAATAATAATAATAATTATAATAAAATGTTCTTACATCCTCTAACTATCTTGTTAATTCTCTTCATTTTATATTAAAAAGCCTTTTAGAGGATTTTCTAGGTTATCTAAAAGAAATTTGTTGTAATGGACAAATTCCACTTGATTTTTTTTGTTGTTGTATTATTAGCTATTTATTTTATTAAATAAATTGACTGTAATTATTTTACTAATAATAAGATATTATTCGTAAATAATTTTAATTATTATAATAATTAATGGAAAAAAACGATAAAAAAGAATAATTGTTTTGTTTTTTCTTTCAATAATAATAATAATAATGAATAATTTTACAATTTAACTATTATTAAAAATCAAAATAAATATCCCATGGGAAACTCTATTATGATTATTATTATTATTATTATTATTTATAAACTTGAGAATAAGATCGAAACAATTCGAATTGAAGCATACAATAGTGAAAGATAGACTGATTTCTATAGAAAAAAAGCTGGTATAAGTATTTGAATTGAAATAAAATAGCGGGTCATCAAAGTTTTCCAGAAATACTAAGATTCAACAAATAGAAGTAGAAAAATTGTATTGATTTAGATTGATTTAGAGTCATACAGAGTGGCGTAGGTGGCGCCTTCCACGAGGTACTGATAATGTAATATAAAATTTGAGCTCCTTGACTCACAGAAGTTCACTCTTGCCCTGTGTATATTTTAATAGTTTGGATCAAATAATTATAGTTTTGGCTCAAATTTGGCGAAAGTTTAAAGCATAGTAGAGATTATGATGCCCCATCTCTACTGTAATTCCAGTTGGATTTAATATAAGGATTGTATCTTTTTAAAGCAACTTTAAAGCTAAAAATGACTACGAATGGAATTATTGACCGACCCTAAGAGTTAAGGATTAATTCTTGGATAATTCTCAAAATTTACAGTTGACTCTCCATGTCAGTTAGCCCACAGAGCGAAAAAAAAAATGGTTTTTTAAGCCTTAATTAAAAATTTTGAATAGGTACTTCATGATTTTATCAGTTTCCAAATCTATCAACATGGTATATTTTAATAAATAATTATCAGACTATGCTATAGCCTTTTTTTTCTTTTTCAAGTGAACTGATGCTGTTGCGCGAAGAATTTCTAAATCCACATGTAACAGAGGAAAACCACTTTTGACCTCATATCGAAAGAACTAAGAAATAATTAAACAATACAGTGTAGTGACGAGTCCAGATCTAAAGTAAGTGTTGACGAGTAGATGTTGATTTATCTTCAGGAAACATGAAATATTTCACCCGCATTGTCTTGGAAGTGTAATAGAATTTCCTTCATCGGCCATGGTCTGTGGCAGGGTTTCTTAAAATTTTTGATGTGGGGACTGCATAATATACGAAAATTATGTGGGATTTCATAGGCATTGCAGGCGAATATTTTTCTGCAGTTTTAGGCCATTGACTTTAAAACGATTTTTGGCAACCCCCGATACAGATCCAGAGACTCCAGTTAGGGTCGCGACCCACAGTTTATTAAACCCTAATCTAGAGAAACATTCCATTCAGGTTATATGAAGCTGTTTGTAAAGTTAGCTCTTGGGGTTAATTTTGAAGACTTTCAAATTTATATTTTTCAATTGATCCAACGTTTTTGTTTCATTTTTTTCCCATTTTTATAGACTTTGTTATTATATGCTTTTGAAATTAATTTTTGCTATTTTGTCCGAAATGGTCATGGTCACTTTCAATTGTCGTAATATTAGAAATTCAAGGAATTCCAGTCAAATAATTTTCTTCTGTAAGAATTTATTGCTACTTATTTTACATTTTTTTTTTTTTAGTCTTGTTTTCATATTATTATTTTTTCTCATATGGAAATTAAACGATTTTCTTCAACCCCTCTACGCCCAATCAAGCAGGTTTTCTAGAAGAAAAATTCGCTTACAATTATTGAAACTCCTTTTTCAATTCAATATATTCTAATTGTCATTATTCCAATCAAATATTGAATAGATTCAATTCAAAAACTGGATTTCTAATTGCTGAAGTACTTACTGAGCTCAATGCTTTCAGGACTTGTTTTAATTTCTATAGTTTAGATCAATGGTTGGTACCAAAGCTGTAAGCCTACAGCACCAACAATTCTAGCTCCAGTTTCAATTCTAGGGAATTTTGCAAAATACAAAATTCCTTCAATTTACTAAAAACAGTTTCTCTTGCGTTCACACATAATCCTCTTCTTTCTTATAAGTATTTGTTTATAATGGTGTTGAACAATTAATTAAAACAATAACCTTAATAGTTTATAAATATATCGTGATTGTAATTATTAAAACTGGTACGAACCAAGAGTGGTAAAACTTTGTAGCAAAGAAGAACAACCAACAGATGTTCAAATAGGACTAAAACATGACAGGTTGCAATTATTTAACTGTTTTTTTTAAATTTTATTTTGTTATTCCTTTCTTAGTATTTGTTGTCGTCAATATTTGTTGTTGAAATTGATTAGAAAATTTTATTTTAGAAATTCTTGATTGATAACATCATTTTGATCGGTCATAAAAATAATCACGTTGGCGTAATAATGTCGAGTTTCGTTATTTGTTAATTTTTTGTTGTTGTTATTATTATTATTATTTATTACAAACCAAAACTAAATAAATAACATCCCAACTATACATAAATTGCAAAATAAAAGGTTTTAATGTAATATTCAAAGACGAAAGAGAGAGGAGTGAATATACAACAACAGCAACAACAACAACAACAACAACATATCCAAGGAGAGATTCATGCAAGAAGACGAATGATAGTTTAAACTATACATATACATATAACTAAATACAAATACAATTGTATAAAGTTGACTTAGGCATATAGTAAAAGGTCACAAAAATTATCAGAGTTATGTTTTGAACAACAATACATTCTAAATTAAAGTGCCTTACTACATGCATGCATCTATATAAATATCATTATTATTACTATTATTATTATTGTATATTTTTCATAAATGTAATTATAAAATGTAATTTTGGTTCGTAATACGTGAAATATTTGTCATATTTGTTACAATTGTTACTACTAGAAAGAAGCAAAAGAAACAAATATACAGAGTGTCTATATATTCTAATAAATATACAAATATTGATACATAGTGTTATTGCTCAATTACATTTTCCAATTTAAACAATTTTGACTAGTGTATAGATTTGAAATATGTGAGAATAATTTTTTAATTTAACTAATTAAGAACTCCAAAGTTCGTATGTCACCAATAAGAAACAGTATCAATGAACCTTGACCATTAAGTTTTTACAAACCGTATTAGACAACGTAATAAACCACGAATTAGGCGGAGGCGGTACAATAATCCTTAAATGCCTAAAACCAGTACCCGAACCTAGAAGTTCCTCCCTTACAGCTTGACAGTTAATTTAACAGTCTGGCGCCAGAACTATCGAGTACGTCTAGAGTAGGAGGACTCAGAATACCGAGCTAAACCTATTCCGGCTTTATGCTCGGTCCTCGAGTACCCTAAAGCATGCTATATCCCTCAACTAGATCTTATATTAGCAACAGAATTACAAACTAGGCTCAGATACTAGTGACCGCAAGCGGCTCCGACATCTCAAACGCCTGCTGCATTCTGTGGTTCAAGCTAGGCTCGGATGCTAGTGACCGCAAGCGGCTCCGACACCTCAAACTCCTGCTTGACCTACTTCAAGGCCGGGATACCGTCACCACCAACGGCCCCATTTTATGGGAATGAGCATTCCACATAAAATGACATACGTTAATACTCATCTGTTATCGCATTCTTAGCGACCCAACAGCCAATAAGAATCCGATACCCTGGGGGGCACCTACTAGCCATCGCAGACAGGTTTTCTCCCCACCTTTAGAGCCTGTGTTAGTAAGGTTCCCCTTACAAACTTTGACAGGTAACGGTCGAGCCAAGTTTCTCAAACTCTACCACACATCTTCGCTAATTGACGCATCCTTTGCCTCCACAAGTGAAGGATGATGTAGCTAATCAAATAGCTTTCGAGGTAAACCGCGTGTGGTCTGCACTTGGGACTAATCTCGGATATACTGACAAGCCAGTAAAAATTCGACAGACATCTTCTTATATAGAATCATAAACTTGCTTTCTGTTACCGACAAATTACTCGTAAAATTGTTGCTCCATAGATCCCATGCATTCCTACTAACTGGGTAGAAGTTCGCAACTCTCTATAGATGATAAACTACTAATCCAAAAATTGATAATCAGGCCAATAGGGGTATATAACGTAGAATCCAATATTCAACCAATACAAAGATCGCAATACAAAATACTTTGGCAAATTGTAAATGTTCTATGCCATATAGGCTCTTGAACTCTCGTCCGCGCAAACCTGGGGTCGGTCTAGCCTTTACTAGAGATGCGTGATGAAATTTTAGCATTAATTTTGCACCTCCCAACTTTTCACTTTTAGATTCAATTTGATCTTATCAATTGGGGTTTGGTTTCGGAATGGGGTCTGCAAAAAATGTTTTTTAAGAAGAAAAATTTGGACTACATATAGATTAGAGAGCCCTTGCTTTATGGTATCCAACAACCTATACACTAGATAAGGATTTACATAGATACTAATAGTGGAAGAAACAATCAGCAAGAACAGAACAACTTTTACAACCATTGACTAATAAAAGACTGGGAAAAAAAGGTGAGTAAATGAGCTAATTTGAGTTTATGTAATTGAATTACTTTATACAGGTGATATCGATGAGTATCGACCTTATAATGTTATTTTCGTTTTATATACAGCTCCTTATCTTTGCTCTTTCATCAAATCAAGTACGAGTATTATGACTTCAATTTGGAAAGTGAATATTTTACGTGAAGTTCTAACAAAATTATTGTTTCTAGAAATTTAATTTACATATCAGTCACAACAACAAAAAAGTCTGCAAAAAAGCGTGGGAATTTATTAATGCAAGCATACCACGCAGAATCTCCAAATGTTTTATGTTCAAAAATATTTAAAGTTGAAAACCTTCAAGTTATATTATTTTTTTGAATACAAAGTTCAAAAAACCAGCAATAGTTTTTTTCTATCGTTCGTGAATCCTTTTCCTAAAAAGAAATGATCGTTTGAGGTTTTACACATATACTCAAATAAGTAAATTGTAAGTAGCCCATGAATAGCCCTAATAATAAGGGGTTTTACTGTTTCACTAGGTTGAATATCTTATGACATGACTGTTTGTTGGTGACTGCACATTACACATACAGTAGGTACATAAAAAATGCTACCAAAGGTGATTAATATTGACCGGTTGTCATGGCGAAGACAGCTTGTATTTATATCAAAAATTTTACATTTTTACCGGTAATAATGAAATATATTTCAATAAAAAAAAAATTACAATTAACCCTGCGTTTGTTCATTTTAAATTGAAAATTCATATACATATATAGAGATAGAGACAATGTTTTAAAAAGAGAGAGAAAACATTGATATATAACAAAATAATACTTATATTAACGTATTTCCCTTTTATACGACGAGCAAATAGCTTATAGACACGTAAAATATCAATACTTTTAACTTCTCTTTATTATTAAAAACAACAACAACAAAAACAACATTTTAACGACCATCATATTGTGTTGTTGTTGTTTGTGTTGTGTTTGCGTTAGCTCCCTTATATTATGCGTATATGATGAGTTTTTTAGTTTAATGCTTATTTATTCCAGAAAAGTTTCTATATTTCTTTCAATATAAAATCAACTACACGTCCTAATCTATTTATCAAATAGTATTTTTGATTAATAAGAACAGGATGGCTATATAAAATATATGTATATAGTATCTCGTATGTAAAGAGTTTTGCGTGTAATGAAATAACTCACATATTGTTGTGTATTGAGGCCCCAGCAGTTTGGGTGCCTTGTCCTATCCCAAGCCATATTATTGTAGACTAGGTCATTAACCTGGGCCCCTCTATGTCTGTATATATGTACACTGCATATACATATATTTGTGTGATGTATAGTGAGTATATAATATACTCTATATGTGAGTGAATATATATGTATGCATGCATTTGTGTGGATACGCATTGCACGCGATGCTTAAAACTGGCGGGAAAAATTCACCTTACTTATTTCGCGATCGTCTTCTCCCAACATCATTATCTATCATCTATCTATGTATTTATATTATCAATAAAATAAAATAAATAAAACAAATATTATGAACGTATCTTTTCTTCCCTTCTATAGTTAACAGATAATCCAACAGGAAGGAAGTGGATGTTTATTATTTTAATTATTGTTTAGATTTAAGCGTGTGTTGAAAATAATAATTATTTTATTTTCGTTTGATTTTTGTTTGCTCTTTTCCGAATATTTTATTACTGAAATAAATTTTTAATAATCGAATGATCGAAATCTGAGATAAGAACAGCAAAACTCATTTCACAGCAAGATTCAAACAACCTATTGATAGGTCTACAAACTTTCTTAATACAACTATATATACATATACAGGATGAGTTGTAAGTCACGAATTTGAATTAAAGGCTTTATAGAGGATGAAATTCTGAGAGAAAAAGTTCTAAGACATTATTATACCTGACCCACCGTTAATTAGTAAACAATCAAATAAAGACACCAATGAGAAAAGTGTGGAGGAGGAATAAGGATTAGTACTACGGTGGTAGAGCGTGCTCACACCGCTGGCGTTTTTCTGCCGCCGCTACCTAGCTAATCCCGAGTAATTCTTACTATACTTCGCCTACGTCAGTCGCAATAATGTCTTAAGACTCTTCGTTTCAGAGCTTAGTTACCTCTACCCCCCAATTTAAGTCTATGACTTACATCTCACCCTGTATGTATTATGTATTAATGTACATACCTTATATATTATACCATCTATGTTATGTCCATTTTAATTACATCAAGATATCGTCTTACTTGATATTACCTTCAGATCAAATCAACCATCACCTATTTGTTATTTATTTTATGCATTTTTTTTATGAATTTTCTATTTATTATCAATTAATTAGGAGCAACCACGAATATGTGACATTCTGTATAGTTTATAATTTTAATAAGTCTAGAAAATAATTTCTACGTATTTTTTTCTAAATTCATCTCATTTTCTGTTAGGGACGACTTCCAACATATTTTCGATAAACTAAGAGTACTAAATTGAAAATTTCCTCTCGATTTGACTTGAATAAATTAATAATGTCGATTCTATTTATTATAAAGTAACAATAAAATTATAGTACAATAAAGACGATAAACTTGATTTTTTTGTTTGTTTCAATTTTAAATTAGAGATAGAACAAAAAGTTAAGGCTTGCCGCCTAACCAACGCAGTCCAGCCCAGCCCTCAACATCGTTCGTATTATAGTGGGTAGATGTATACGAAACCAACGAAATCAATTCCTAATCTATTTTATAAGCGACAGAAAAAAACAATCTCTAATAAGGAGAATAATGATTTATACAAGATCTTTGAAAATCCGAGTAAAAAATAAAAATGATCATTTGCTGAAAATTGGCTACTCGACCTTTTGATAGGCATGGATTGTTAATATTTTACGGGCTGAAGTTGAGCCAATTTTCAGTGAAATGGGTCGAGCAATAGAATTACTACCTATATTTTTGGAAGGTTTACCTTCATATTTAAACAAATTCACCAAATAGCCCGATTGTTCAAAGCTATTAAGCGTAGGTCTACACAGTTTTTAGGTTTGGAGTTTGAATCTGATTTGCTCAGCCCAATTTTTGCTATAATGACCCTTGTTCAGCCCATGCCCAGGCTATAGCCTGCAGAATACCCTGTAACGACTTATGCTCGGTGTAGAAAAAAAGACTCTTGCACAGCATTTGCTCATGCCACATTTCGAAATTAATTTTTGCATTTAACAATCGAAGCTTTCTATTGGGAGCTTCTTAGGAACTCTGACTCTATGTTGGAGCATTAAGACGCTTTTTGTTTTCATCTTTGTTTTTTCTAAATTTCGGGGCAGTTGACTTGTTCTCACTTCCCACTCTCATTTCTGACTTCCTACTTCTTACTTGTAGCCTGTCAGTTGTCACTTGTCACTTCTCATTAATCACTTCTCACTCCTTATACGTCTCTTCTCATGACTCAGTGACGTTCGGGATTAGAAGATACTGATATTGATGAGAGTGAGAGATATTCTTCGAAGAAATCCAATTATTTTTTTTTATATTATTACTCTTCGATTTTATTATTGCTATAATAATAGATGATAATAATAATAATTATTATTATTATTGAAATAAAATATAATAGAAATTGCACTAATTTTATCGTTCAGAATGTTTTCAAATGGCCTATCTGAAAATAGTATGTACATATAAAATATATCATAGAAAATTTCTATAACTTCATCGACAATTTTGCCTATAAAGATATAGGTACTCTGTGATATTTTAATAACAAATATACATGTAGGTGTGTACGTATATATGTTTATATAGGTTTTGTATAATAATAAAACAATAATAATAATGATGATGATGATAATGATATCCAAAGAGTGGGATACAATAATGTCATTCATGGGAAGACTATACAAAAACATTGTCAAACATTATGAATGAAAGGAAGATACAAAGGCCTGTCTAGAATTATAAATGTGATACTTAGAAATTGACTCTATTTGTTATTTTTGCTATTAATATTATTATCACTAATCATTAATTTTTATTTATTTTTGATAATATGAAACAACATTATTTATTTTTTTTCGATAAAAATGAAGCGAGCTCTATAGCGATACTCTTGACAAATGGATCTGAATACTTGGGGTGAACCGGATTGATATATCCCCAAAGGTAACCTTTATACCATTCCGGGTCAAGTTTGTTCAAAAACCTATCTTAGTACTAAATCCAAACATACAAAAAATTCAGTTGTGAAGATGATCATAGATCAGGTCGGCCATAGGAGTTGTATATAATCGCAGACAAGCTATTATGGAAAACAACTAGCACAGACTTTACACATCTCTGAAATAAGTAGGTATTGGCAGAATTTTAGATCCTTATCGTATCCCATGAACTGATGGACTACGTCTGCGAGTTGCAACAGAACGGAAGCAAGCATTTCATTTTTGTGTTTGCAGTCTCGTAATGCTGGAGAAGATGAAGACGTTCTGTTAATAGTTGGTTGTTATTATATTTTGCTGGATTTAAAAAAGAAGGTGAGACCCACTTTGCAACGACGAACAAGTCATGGAGTCGGATAAGTTTCATCAAAGGTATTCGTGAAGATGATATTGTTTTAGCTGGCGAAATATTATTTAACAATTTTGGACATTGTTTCACTATAATTACAATCTCAAATTGAACGCAATTGGCAAACGAAAAAAATGGAGCTTTCTTTTTGTTTCTGCATCTACACTGGGAGCTATTAGAGTTGTCGAGAAAGCTAATTAACACTTTGATATTTACTCCAAATAAAATACGTCGACAAAACAGAATTGAGACAAAACAGTCGCTATTGCAGCTTTATTGCAAAATTATTGGAGTTGCTGTTTTGTCGGTTTCGGTGTGGACCCGGCTTAACGTTTATATATAGCACAAATTTTGTATCAATTTTATGGTGAAAAAATTTATATTGCAACAAATTATTCAAATGTCTTTTATGTTTCGATAACATAAAAATTGCTCTAAATACTTTCAAAATCTATGCATGTTATTATTATTATTATTATTATTATTATACAATGTTTTTTCTAATTTTTTTTTTTTTAATTTAAAAAAATAATGGAGCACAAATTTCAAATATTTATTATATGGAAAGCTAGTCATAATTTCGTGTAGATTTTATTTATTTTCCATTTGGTTAAACAATAGCATGCGTGTAATTGTTATTTGTATTATTTTTTTATGTTTTGTGAAAATTACCCACAGTTTGGATGGATGAAAAACATAATTTTTTTTCGTCGATAGGTATATATATTTATATACGTTTAAATCAGTCACGTAACCCTTCAATTATTTCGTGGCAATAACGATCAAATGCATAAAATTATAGATGTGCAACATTGACATAGATGAGCAATGGTGCATCATTTCGACAATTATTAATATTATTATTAAAGGAATGTTATCGAAAATTTCATATTTAAAGTAGAAAACGGCATATGTCGGAAATGTCGACATTTCATGAATTAATGATTTCGAGATACAATGACATTTTTTTCGAAGACTTCCTTACAAACAGTCAATGTTCGTTGTTTTTTTTATTTTGTTTTCATCAAAAAAAGTGTATGTGTGTGTTTATGTGTCATTTGGTTCCGTTTTCATGCGTCTAAAACATAAAATGCAAATCTACAGGATATAAACAAAAAAAAAGGCCAAGTCGGAAAGAGCTATGCGTTTTAGAAGCGATACACGCGAACCAGTCATTCATTACCATAAGTATTTATAGGACCTTACTCAATATAATTCGGCTGAATGTAGGCACCAAAATATGTTTATATATATATACGATACAACATATATAGCTATTCTTGTTCATTGTGTTGTTTCGATAAAAAAATAAAAATAACAAAACAAAACCGTCCGAGTTCATGGCCCTGGTGCAACCAGTTAGCTGTTTTAAAAATAAAAAACAACAAAAACACTTTTACCAAACCAACTTGGCACTGAAACAAAATGAAACGAAAACAATATGTTGAGGAAGGTCAGGTCATTATACTATAAATATATACGTCCAAAAATTTTGTATGTATACAATGACGCGTCATCCTACATAAAATCGTGGGCAGGACTTGACAAATTTGTTTTTTATTTTTTTTTTCCAATAGATAAAAGTCTAAGTATCTACACCTGGGATATTTTCTAGAAAATAATGCGGGCTTATTAGTGAAATTAATGAAAGTGTCGTATGACCATTTGGTAAAAGTTCTAACTGAAAATTTATTAAAATAAAATGTAAATTCTTTTATATACATATAGATAAGTCAATGGGTTTCTTCAACATATATATGTATATAACGATAAAATAAATTAGCAACATATGTTAGTTGAGGGGCAGTTGTTATTGTTATTTTGATAAATATTTATATTATGGATGGAATATTGTTGGGTCCGGTCCTGTCGGTTTCGGCGGTTTATTGCGCCCGTCCATTGTAATAGGTTCGCTTTCAAAAGATTATGATAGGTTAGTTTCGTCCGGCAGTTATATTGCAACAACCTTGGCAGGGCTGTTGACCGTTGCCAAACGCCGTCCGAAAAACAAAAAAGGAACTCTTCTCTCTCGCAAAGCAATGCACTCGTTCAAGGCCAACTATTCGGTGCTGACTTTAAGGGGGAATGCACGCGAACGGGGCACACACACACATATATAATACATACACATACAAATAATCATACATTCACACACACACACACACACATATAAATATATAGATATAAAGTCAGGATGGTGGGCATAAGGGGGGCATACTGTAATGCCGTGAAACAATTGAACCGCGACTAGCCGCCTGTGACTGGAATCCAGAATTGACGTTTGATCCTCTTTTTTCTTCCCTACCAATAATTTAATCGAAAACAGATGATTAGAAAATTTCTTTACCAAATTTTCACAAAACCACTCCATTATTTCCAAAATAACAACAACAATGATAATAATGAAGAAAAATTGATTGCCATCATTATTTCCCATGTCATCATGACATTTAATCAATTCCAATAATAATAAATAAAAATAATAATGGTAAAAATTATATCTATTCCAATGAATAGGGAAATTAGAGGAAAAACAAATAACAACAAACTATTTACAAGGCAATAAAAGTACTTGCAACTATCGTATTCAATATACTGTTAATGCATTATGCACTTTCCATATATCGAAAAAAAAATTGAATGAATTATATAGGGGAAGATTGTACAGTTCTACAAAAAAAAAATCATACTTTTCTTCTTTTATACCTATAGAGATTATAGTTGGAGGGTTGATTGTTTCGCCAATTTCCATTCTAAATATATAATATATATATATATTATATGTATTGTATATTGGCAATTTGTAACATTCACTAAATCTATTCTCGTGCTTATAATAACAACAACAATCAGGCCAATCGAAACCAAATTGTTAATCACGCAACATCCCCAATTCGGTTGGAATATGATTTATTAATATTGGATGATCGACCCTTCATGTTTTGGTATTGTTGTTGCTGTGTATGTCAAGGTAATTGAGAATAAGAGCCGCTCCATCCATATACATACTTTAAATATAAATCCGTTCTATTTTCGGTATTGTTTGTTTATTTCTATTTATGTCAAAAGTTCGTTCGTTTATAGTTTTTGTTGTTTTTTCAATTCGTACCGATTCGCTCTATTGTACTCACACCTTTAAAATATTGATAAATTATTGATTCAATACCATTGATTGATTTCAACTTTAATTTTAGAATGTGAAAACACCTTGACGTTGTATTTATTGGTACTTTTCATGTGTCACCGATCCAGTGTGGTCGAACTTTATTTACTACCCTATCTAGAAGTATTTCAGTCAATTATAGTCCGTTTCATATTAAATGATTATATCGTTATAAAGTCGTTGTCATGGAAACGTTAAGTAATAAACAACAAATAAATGAACATGTCTATAATTTGTTACGTATTATTAAGGAACGGATTTTTGTATAATATAGTACTATCTAACAAGTAAGCGGCATATTTCATTCCAGTGAAAATTCAACAATTCGGCAATACAATAGTATTGATAGTTTCTTGAGCTAATGATATTACAGTAGACTAGAAAAATGGTTGGCATAACTTCTTTACAGCGAATACTTAAACGAACAACTACAGCTCACATTTATCTTCCCACTATGTACTTTCCATGTTTATACCATTATCAAGTTGGAATACACAAAATATTATTTGAAATAAGTTGTGGAAATCTCATACGCTACGTTACGTGAACCTATATGTATATATCCGTTCCCTAGTTATCATTCGTGGTGGTAATTGCTTATTTATGTTCTATTCTTTGAAAGGTATTCAACAACTATTCAATTACAATTTAATTCTTTGAGGTGCCATTAGATGCATTGAGCAACAAAAAAGTGATTGATTTTGAATACAATTTGATAATGCTTAATTGAACGAAGCGGATTACAGTATGAAGCTACCTTAAGTATCTTATGAAATTGAACCGTTCAAATGTTCGCGCTCCAATTTATTTGAGTATTTTTCTAGATTCACTTTTATTCATATAGGTAAACACTGGCCTAGTGTATTTCTTACTTTATTAATGTCAAATAAAAGTACTTGATGTGCATCGCAAATTCTGCCTATGCAAGCAGCATGGACTCAGATATAAGTGTTTATTATGCACCAGTGTGCACTATTCCTTATAAGCGAACAACAAGCATATTATTCATTAATTCTAATTATGGTTAAAGAACGGACATACAAGCCAACCGTCTAACGGAGCGCCCAATAGAGGTGTAGCAATTTGTTTCTCGACTTTATTCTTATCGAGTGTATCATGCTAATTCTCCTTGCAGTTGTCGGTGCATTGGAGAACGTAGGTTCATAGCTTACTTCATACGTTACAAAATTTGACATTTGTGAGATTAGAATATAGTGGCTGCGCTCACAAAGTCGTCATTAACTGCGAGGAAAAATATCATGATACTCTCGTTATAATATACTTTGATTATAACGGCTGTATCACGGTAATTCTCATCGCAGTTGGTGGCGACTTTGTGAGCGTAGGTCTGCAGCTTGTTGCTGTCACTATATTTTAGCCTTACAAATGTTAAATTTAATTACTAATTACGTATAGACTAAGCTATGGCCCTATGTTCGCCAATGCACGGCCAACTTCGACCCAACATGGTACATTCGTAAAAAAATTACTGATTAAATTTGTTTTATTGTTTATATAGCTGAAGTCGTACATCACTGTTTTAGTGTGCTCGTAGCTTTAAGACTATCAGTCATTTATAGTCTGTTTCATATAAAATGTTCATCAGAAATAAAGTTGTTTACCTGTTAGCATAGGAGATTTTTGTTTGGCTATTGAGAATTAATTGACATATCAAAAATGTGATTTTTCAGTCGAACAAGAACTACTTGTCTGCACGTACCTTTACAATGTTTTCAGTTCAAATTTATTTCGCTCAATTATAGTCCGTTCGAAATAAGCAGATAATTCCGTTGTTACATGGTGAGCTGCTGGTTGTTCGTCGTTATTGGGTGATGGAAATTTGGCGTAATGAAACGGATTTTGGTGTGCAACCGCCTTAATTATTTTATGAGGTTTCCGGCGAAATTCTAATATTATTATTAAAATTTCAGTAGTGGGTTGTCTAAAGATTCCGAAACAATTACAAATTATGAAATAAGGGGCTGTCTGGTAAAATACAGAGCCGTAATTAGGTCAGATTTTACAATTATAAAGTGTACAAATAACGTTTGACAATAGAATAGATATTGCGTGTATTAGCAATCTAATCAGTATACTATTATGTTCCAAATATTGATCAATTCCAACTAAATTGCTTTTGATAAAATAAACTTTATACGAAATTTCACATAAAAATAAAAAACGCAATTATTTGAAATTGATGATTTTGTTTTTATCAAAGTACAATTTATAGTAATTGGATCGTATCAAATAAATTCGAACTTAGAACTTAATTAAAAAAAAAGTAGAGAGAAAACGCAAAGAAAAATATCAAAACCAGACAAAAGTATATTAAACTAGATGGCGAATAAATAAAATGTTGGAAGAACAATAAAGTAAAGGTTGGAAAAACATGTTGAAAAATACGAGCTATGAACACGAAACTTTACCGGAATTAAGAAAATTACAATCATGATTTCAGGATACATATTAAATTGTTATGAAAATATACAACATAACCGTATATACATACATATTTAGATCTCTTTGGTTTAGAATTTTTTTGTTGTTGTTATGTATTGTTGTTTAGAAGAATAAGTTGCGTGTATTTTTTTTCAATTCGAATAATTATTATTATAAATAATAATAGTAATAATAATAATTTTCCCATGGCCTTGTAATGATATTATTAAAATGCATTTCAGATGCAATTCAATGATTAACAGCTTCGTAGTATTTTTGTGAAGATTCAAGGAGTGGTATCGGTCCATCGTTTATTATTTTGAAATGGAATGCAACAACAAAAGTCTTGTCTCTTTATATATCATTAATTAAGTCAAAAATGAAAAATTTGTCTACATGACTTTCAGTCTTCAATAGAAAAATTCGCATAGCATGTGTCCTGTTGCATGTTGTTGTTGTTGTTGTTGTTGTTGTTGGAATAAGAGCAAAAAGGAAGACAGCAGGTGTATCTGAAATGGCGGCGATATAGCCTAAAGCCATAAACTACCTATAGGCTATCGTTGCACAATTTTTCAGCTCCTTTCTTCTTCTTCAACAACAACAACAACAATAATAATGAATAGTGAAATTGTACCGAATGAATACTAGCTGCTATATATGGAAGTAATGAAATTTCTATTATAAAATCACAAAAACAGTTTGTTGGCCAATAATTTGAAATGTTATAATAATTAATAATGCAAGTTCAAGGTGGCCGGAAACAAATCACCTTTAATAATAATAATAATAATTATGTTGATGATAGAGAAGGAAGATGTATGAAATGGTTATATTAGAATGTTGATAGAAGAAAGATAGAAAATAGAAATGCTTCAATAGATTGACAATACAAATAAACATTAGTACGAATATATTAGAGACGTATGTCGTTGAAGTTTACATCTACTATCTCTATCATCAAACTTGATTTGTCTCTCTATCCGGTGGTGAACCAACAACAACAACAACAACAAGTCGCAACATTTTTTTACTTTTATTATTGTTGTTGAAAAACAACAATTTCGGTAAAGACGAAAGACGATACATAACTCTTCTGTATACTTATATAAAATAAATGTTGTTGGTGAAGAGACCGGCCTGAAAGAAGGCGACGGGTTGTTGTTGTTGTTGTTGTTGCTGCTCCTGCTGTCACTGACCTAGCCGAAGAACCATTACGTGTTGTTCAACTGTTTTTATTTCGATTGCACCCGTTGATTTCCGACCTGCCTTAACACACACATATACATACTTAAAAGAAAAACACAAATACATGGACGAAAAACTTAAAAGTGGCACATGCGTGAAAATTTAATACATATGCGAATATTTATAATTGGAGTATAATTTTTTTTCGTTTTATGCAGAATAATAACTATAACTTTATTATTATTATTATTATTATTATTATTATTATTATTATGCTTTAATTTTTGTTGGTGTTGTTTTGTTTTGTTTTCGATACGGTCTGATGGTTGTATATAGCAAGAAAAAAATTACTATATAGTAAAATTTAATTTAAAACATGAATTATTTGAATTGAGTCCGAAAAACTTGAGAACAGAGAAAACTGTAACGGTTACAAAAATTCTTAGCCAAATGGAAAACCACAATAAATTGGTTTTATCTTAATCTAAATCTAGATTGTGAGTTGTTGTTGTTTTTTTTTTTATTCTAAAGCCATAATTATAAATAATAAGAAAATTCCATAGAAATTTTAATATCGTGCATATTAGCTTTTAATAGTAATATGAACTCGGCTTAATTATTTTAATAATTCTTTTTTACAATACACCAAAATTATTATTAAAGCGCCCAATCGCATAATTTACAATTTTCATTATAATTCGCATATCGAAAAATTAATTACACTTCAATCAAGTTTTCGCCTGCTAGCAGAATATTTCAAAATAAGATCAAATCATAATAATAAAATTGAAACCAAGAAGAAGAAAAAAAAAACATTCTAAAACTGTACAGTTTATTATAACAGTATGCAATTGAACAGCTTGAGGTTATATTTTAAAATTATCTATAATACTTGAATAATTTAATAACTTCTTTTTATTTTGTGTTTGGTGGAATTATCTTGAGTTTAGATCAAATCGCTCAAGTTTCATTCGAATTGTTTCAAGTTAAGGCGCCTTCACACTAGTTATAACGGGGCTCATGTTAGGTGTGTTCGCGGATTACATCTCGAACGTATTCAGAACGGATCTATGCGCATGCGTTAACATAAAAACTAGTAACAAACAAATCCGAAACTGGTGTTCAATCACTTTGCTATTCGTTGTAAATATCGGCGAACAGAGAGCTTGAACAATAGAGTTGTAAAGCTCTGGACTATACTGAGTCCGTCCAAACGTACAAAATCGTTCGGGATTTGATACTATGGAGTGTAAAGGGAAGGAGAAACTTCTCTATGTTAAAAAGTTTGGCCCAAAATGGGGTGTTTAGAGGGCGCCACAATAGATTCCTGGGAGAGTTTGAGAGAAAGTGATGATCGTCATTAGAATGAGACAGAGTCAAACAAAAAAAATGGAGAATCGCCTACTATGGTGAATATAATGAAAATATTGAAATAAAAATTGAAAAAATTGGGTAAATTTTAATTTTAATTCGAAAAAAATCCAAAAATATGAACAAAAATTAAATATAAACAATTTATCAAATCTATTCAATACGTTCGCCCACGTGTGCCACACTTGTGCTAACTTCACGTTGTTTACTAGTTCCATAAAGCTCTAGCTTCATGTGAATCGACAAGTCACCCAGAAATCGACACTAGCGACCTCTAAACACCCCTTTTTGGAAATCATTTTCTCAATTTAGTCTCATAAGAAATGTTGCTACTTCCTTCTACACTCCATATTTGATACGCAGGAACAGGTAATATTTGAAGTGTGACGTTTTGCTGCCACAACAACAACAACAAAAGTGCTACTCGAACTATAACACTAAACCCACAAGTTATATAATATAGTCATAACTATATTTATATTTAATTTGTTGTATAGTCATCGTATAGTAAATAGATAATTTATTGAAGAGAAATATTTCATTTCATAGTTCTTCTAATAACCGGAATTAATTTGAAATTATTATTTAGTAAAGCGGAAATTTTCACGAAATAATAACAACAACGGTTTATTTATAATATTCAATGGAAATAAGGGTGAGTCCCTCATTTATTATTTAGAGAAAATTGAGTTTACTTGTAAATTTCACAATTTTCTACTTGATGGTTTCGTTATTTTTTTTTTTTCGAACCATGTGTGTTTTGCGATATAGTTAGGTTTTCGACATGAATTTCTGAAGAAATGTATTTTGTAAAATTAAAATCGGGGGTAGTTAATTGTGCAGAACTTCCGGTTTTTACCGACATTACTATATAATTTTCTTATTTTTATTTAATACGATTTTATGACGGCTTTTACAAATTTGAACAAGATAAATTTTAAATTTAAACATTTTTTTCTTTTCAAAGTGCTCTTCACAAAGATTGAGGCATTTCAGCATGCTCTCGAACAAAGTCTGGAAGCCGTTCTTTCAATAGTTCGTTGTTACAAAATGCATCGACTGTCTCTTATTCTGAGAACTGCACTCTTCGACAATGCAGTAGATGCTTGATTTTCAAAAACGTTAAGAAATCGTTAGGACTCATAGGTTAGGATTGTACGGAGGCGATAGTCTATGAAAATACGACTTATATATCTTGCGAGTTGTATGTATGGATTTGCATTGTCTTGGTAGAGGATGATTCGTCGTTTGGACTTAGTTCTTCGAAGCTTAGCGATAACTTGCGGCAAATAAATGGTTTTGAATCAATTGACAGTAATAGTTCTTTGATCTTGTAGAGGAATTATTGCTATATACATGACTTGCTTTTGAGACAAATGTTGCAAGCATCTTTTTGGAGAAGGGATGACTTTCGTTGGCTTTTCTTCAACGTAGAACACCGTAACAGACGACTAGCGTTTCTTTATTGGATCATAAGAGTTCATGACCACTGACGACGGTCTTATAGACAGGTCTTGACACTGCTATCTTACTATCATTGGTAGAGGTAAACTCTTGCATTG
>JAZBGX010000985.1:3157-18675 GCA_037414775.1 Zonitis immaculata | reverse complement strand
ATTTATAGGTACGTTGCTTTTTACCTGAAATCGAATAATTAATATTTCGAGTGTGGCAAGCTAGCGTTTTTCTGAAAAATTATAAACAAAACAAAGAAAATTCGTCCGTATAAATTCAATCTATATATATATATAAATTATAATAAAGTATAAAAGTTGGAATCGATGTCAGGTGAAAAGTTGTTTTAATTATTAGACTGCCAATTAATAGAATATAATTTTTTTTTACAACAGTCTTATTATATAAAATAAGATTATTTTTTTTCAAAATTTTATTTGTTATTATTTTTATTCTTATTATTATCATTATTATTATCATCGTAATTATTATTTGGAGAAGGGGAATTTTGATTTAAAAATTCCTATACAACAACGGTAACAAGTTTTAAAAATTGTCCATCACTTCAATTTAAAAGGAATTTTTCAACAATTATCATATTTTGTATAGAGGCCTATTTTGCATGTATAAATAGGTGTTTGTCGATACATACTGGATTGATCGGACGATTTTTCAGCACACTGTTTGCCCGTATAACCAGTGGCACATCTACAACATAATATTCATATATAAATAAATAATCAATTATTAATAAATTTGATTTGATAAAGTTGAAATGATGTTGTAAAGGCAAAAAATTATTATAATAAGTAAGGAAATAAAAAAGACAACGTACACACAGTAATATTCGCCCATGGCATCCAAATAACGGCAGGTACCTCCATTTAAGCAGTAGTTTTTTTTCATTTTCTCGTCACAGGGTGTTCCTAAAACAACAACAATTTGCTATCATAAACAGAAATATCTATTATTGAAAAAAAAATGATAATTATAAGAAATTGATGGAAAATAAAAATAGAATAAAGCAGGTTTATACTAAAATTTTGCAACATTTTTACAATAATTAACGAAAAATTTATTTTTATTATTCAAATAGTTATAATTGATCGACATTTGATATGT
The DNA here is from genome assembly GCA_037414775.1 of Zonitis immaculata. NCBI lineage: Eukaryota > Metazoa > Arthropoda > Insecta > Coleoptera > Meloidae > Zonitis > Zonitis immaculata. The sequence goes on along the minus strand of JAZBGX010000985.1, from coordinate 17,714 downwards.
TTTGTTGTTTATTTTAGCACATGTTACAGTTTTGAAATTTGTGCCAAATATCCGATTGTGTAATAAATTGTGTTAGTGTTAGTGCGTGCGTGTGTGTGTGTGTATGTGTAATATTTTTAAATTTTCGGTTAAATATTGTAAATGCAACAGATTTATAACCACTATATAGATAGATACCACTATCAGGTTTCTCACTAGGTATATTGGTTTGTTTTTTTTCAATTAATAATTGTTTGGATGCTCGGCTGCCATCAACACCTCTTGTTAAACACTCGTATCGGCCCATATCTGAATCGGTCAAGTTTCGTATCACTAACGTACTTTTTCGCCTGAAATTAACAAAATAAAAACAATCAATTAAAAACGAATCATATTGGAGAATTTTATAAACAAAAAAAAATTAATTACGTTAATTACTTTACCTATTTCTTTCGTCACTTCATTACAGACATGAGAGAAAAATTGGTTTTTAATTAATATTTTTCAATTATTTATTTTATATATATATATAGATTATAGTTGGAAAATAAAAATCAAGATTTACCTACTTTTTGTATGTGATTTTGATTTTTCGATTCGAATGTAATTCAATGTCGTTCTTCTTCCAAATTATCCGTGGAATAGGGAAGCCTCTAACTCTACAGACTAGTTTCAATCGTTTGTTGCGATTTTCAGGATTTTGTTTCTTCGACAATTCCACTACAGCTACCTGTCTAGGCTCTAAAACAATAAGAAAAATTTAAAAAGAAAAAACTAAACTAAATTTCAATAAATCAAATTATATTTGTAATTATCAGTTAGTAAAACAACTCGTGTAGTTTTAATGAATCATTAACTAAAGTTTCATGACTTTTTTCTCTATTCAAAACGGATATTAACAAGTACTTGAAAATGATCCTGCTGCAATTTCTAATCTAAACAACAGACACTTTTATAATAATATTGTGTTGTGTGTGTGGGCCAAAAAAAGATCGTTATAGTTTTGTTTAAAATTTTGTTGTTGTTTTTTCATTTTGTTGTTTCTGTTCGAAAATGGTCTAAAGGACATTTAAGATGGATATTTCCAAAAATGTGAACGATTCATTTTGTATCTCATGTGTGGACTTCTTGGAATCCGATCCGAAAAACTTTCGAACGCGTGCTGAATATCAACAAACTTGAAAACAATGCTACGGAATTTACTAATAGTTTTATAAATTGTATATATTTATATGTGTGTTTGTCTATATCCGTCCGCCCCAAAAAATATATTTATTTATCTATCAACCACCTAACAATAGAAATTGTTGTTTTAGAAAATCGAGATCAACACCTGAGAAAAGTCCTTGGATCTGTGGCTATTTTTAATAAATATAGGAGTCCTTAATCTATTTTCTTTGCAAACTCAATTCACCTGTCGATGTTATTATATATATACACTACTGAAAATACAACAGTTACCAATTGAATTATTACAAGGAGAGGAAAACTGTATTGTTTTATTTTCTTTTTTTTTTGTTTTTTTGGCTGTTACTGCTGCTGCTGCTGCTGCTGCAAAACCAAAAAAATCGATTGATTTTTATGGTTGACTGTTGTAATCACTTGCGATGCATGTAAACGATAAAATTTTCCAAATTCTTCTTTTAGTTTAACTGTAAATTGTCTGGCCTTGTGTCTAGTTGGCGAATTGGAACGTGATCATCATAAATAAATCATGACCATAAAGATTCGTCGAGTGTGGTAAAATCCGACAAACCGATCGACTAAATCAAAGCACAATAATAACAGAATATTAATCTTTTTATTATTATTATTATTATTATTATATGAGAAAGAGCTTTCCGAAAATGTTTTAATTTACAACAGTTTGTATTGTTGATTGAAACAATTTTTATGGTTGTATGTTGATTTTTTATTTATTTGGTATTGTATTGTATTGACTTGGTGTGGTCCTCTCTCTTATGAAAATGGAAACCGCAACCGATCGGAAGAACTCAATACCTACTGCTGCTGTTACTGCTACTATTTACAAGTTTTGTAAGTTGCTCCAGTCTAAATCGAATTATACATACATGTGTATATATAAACATATGTATAGGTATTATAAAAGAGAAGTAACAGTCGGGCGGTGTTTCTGTTAACGATACGCACCATTGTACGCGTTAATTTGATCCATCAAACAGGCTCCCCCAACCAACTTAAAACAAATCATCTAGACAATAATTACAACAACAACAAAAAAAAAAGAAAAACCAACAATATAAGGAGAGGAAGAAGAAGTGCCATGACAATTCAATCAAACATTATCTAGCACAAAACTCCTATCATCATCATTATTATCACCATTAATAAAATGAATATTTCTTAACAGTTGACAATGGAGAACATGGTTATATTGATGGTTGTATTGGATTATTTTATTGTATTAAGTATTTGTATTGGGTTAAATCTTATGTAAATATGTAAATCTATTATATGGATAGCTTTCACAAAATAAACATATATATATATATATATATATATATATATATAAGTTATAACGTACGATTTCTATAACTATATATGTGTTTGTTTGTATGTGAATCAATGAGAGAAAGATCTCTTTATTTGGGCAATTTAAAATTGCAAAATTTCCAATATATAATATGCAAAGATATAGTTAAAGAATAGCATTATAACTATTGAACTCTATAAAGTATTGGAAGTATAGTATATAGATAAAAGGTATTTGTAGTCAAGTTATTGTAAGGATAGACATACTAACATATATGTATATGTATGTACTTTGTTCATTGTAATTTATTACCCATTTTATATATCCTATATGTTCAAAGAAGAGAAAAGCGCTAAAGTAATAAATGTATCTTTGCATGTTTACTTAATTTATATCACCACTATTGGAATGTGCCGAAATAATGCGACCACACTCACCATTTTACTATCATTGTCATTATCATCATCATATGCAATAACTAAAACAACAACAACAACAACAACAACAACGAGACAATAGCTATATAAGAGAACAATAATCGATATTGTATTGAAATATCGACAATAAACAAAAAAGGAAAAGAAGAAGTAAACAAATAGGAAAAGGCAAAAGAAAAAAATTTAATCTATGAATAGAATAGTTTAAATTTATCAAACTAGATAATATATCGTGGCTTTTAATGAGACTCATTTTAATGATTTACAAGGATTTTCAAACGGTTTTCATAATTAAATAAAGAAGAGAGTAGAAAAGTTAAGTGGATCGTTGCCCATTTCAAATCGAGAATAGTTTCACTATAATTTCAACAAAAATCAAAAAGAATTGGAAAAAATTAAGGAAAACTATTTTCAATTTTTCAGTTTTTGTTTTTTTTGGAAATAAACAAGAAAATAACGATAAGGATCAATATTGTGTGTGTGTGTGTGTTTTGGTGGTTTATTTGATTTGATATTTTTGAAAATTTTATTGATTCCTTCGGATAAGTCGTTGTGTGGTGGTTTTGGTTGGTGGTGGTCGTCGCCGCAACCGTCCTTCTTCGGTAAAACGGTACACTTGGCTTTTCAACATGATGTTAACATTCCATCGCGACTTTTAATATGGTTACGGATACTTCGTGATCTGAATGAAAAATAACGCATTTTATTATTGTTTTCGATTTAAGATAAAAGTTTTAGATGATAATTTATTAGGCAATATTCGAAGAAAAAAAATAATAATTTAGCAATAGATAGAAAAATAGAATTTGTCGCTAATTAGAGCGTGTCCGTCCCATACACAACAAAATTTAAATGGCACACAAATCCTGTCAACCTCAAAATATCAACCGGGATATATAGAGGTTGATAGAAAACAGGAAGGAAAAAAAACAACTAAAAACAGTGTCTGGATTATAGGCGCCCTAATACAAGCAAAATAACGAAAGAGAAGTTGATTTGAAAAAGAAATAGTTATTTCAAAACATTGGAAAATTGTTTAGAAGATCACTTAATCGTCGTATAACATACCTGATCTATGACCAATATCGTTCTCTTTGATTCTGTTCCCTCTATATTTTTTTATTCTATTTTAGATCTCTATAATTTATTTATATTTAGATAAATCAAAAAAAAAAAAGAAACTAGACACATTTTTCTTGATTATTTGTAATTTTGGAAAAATTATGAGCAATAATGTTGATTCCAAAAATCTTTTTCTGTCTTACAACAACCACATTGAAATAATAACAAGTCATTTATATTTTTTCGAGAATTTATTAGTGGAGAAATAAGTTTTCATTAGTCAAAAGTGTTGTTGTCATTTTAGATTTCCGTCCGTTTTTCCACTCCACATCATAGACAATTTTCTATTTTACTGACCTCCTTTTTGTTGTCGTTGTCGTTTTTTGTTTCCTTTTTAAATTTATTTCTAATAAAATGTATTCAAAAATGTTTTTATCAAGTGTGAACAACATCTGGAATATTTCGTTTAAGCACTCCTTTAAAAACCTGCCAACAAATCAATCTATTGTGTTAATTGCGTATATTTTATTTTATTTTTTTGTAATTCGATTTGTTATAGTGAAGATGTTCAACGCTGCGTCACACGACCGGCGCCGCGCTCGCTGCTATGTCCTGCAAGCGCCAGGCCAGAGGACGGACCTATACCATCAAACTTATTGTTAGAATTTTTGGAAAAAAACTATCGCATAATAATAATAATAATCTTTAAAGTGTCTTGATAAACAATTAATAGAATAAATAATTAAAAGCGATATTTGTTTATTTTTTCTATGTTATCGTTACCTTTTTCGGTACAATAACAATTTTAATAATAATAATAATAATATGTGTATTATTAATAATAACTTGCTTAAGTTGAAATAACATTGAGTAACGCTATATAAATATTGGAAAAGATTACGGTTTCACTTGGGAGGACGAGGACGTCGTCGACGACCGCGACGCCCATATATACCAAACAAAAATAAATAAACGAGGAGATGTTTCTATAAAATAAACGGTGGCTAAGTGTTTCTTAAGAATTCCATTATTATTATTATTATTTTATATACGGAAGATTATAGAGATTATTATAAATCTTTTATAGTATTGATTAATTAATTATGATAACAACAGACAACCTTCAAATATCTGTATATACATACAGATGTGTTTTCATTTTGCAAAATTAAAATAATTGAATAATATAACATTAATGCAAAAATATTGCAATATTTAGACTGGCTGATGTCAGTTTCGGTATGATCAAAGTTGTAATAATAATTGTATGATTTGATAGAAGATTTAATAAATCGTGAAGAATATTTATTTGAAAGATGGATAACAACAACAACAATATAAATTATAATAACAAATAATATTTAAACAATTTAAAAGGAAAATAACTATATGCTCATATAAATATGGCAATTATTATTATTATTATTATTAAATAATAGAAGATGGTCGAATTTGGTAGAGATTTAGAAAATTACCTCGCACATATTACAATATCTTTAACACATCTGGTCCGTAATGTGGCAAACGAAAGAGAAAATCTTCACAACATCAGCATCAAACCAAGCCAAACGTTATTTAGTCTGTGCGCTATAAATACAACTATCAATTAATTTAATGATGTTCAAAAGTCAGAGAAACTTTTTAAAAATGAGGTTATTTCACCGGAACGCATTCAACCTATTTCGGATTCATATTTTAAACGGAACGACTATATAACTTTAATGATAACAACAACAACAACAACAACATTATCTAAAATGGAGAGAATTTAGTGTTTTTTTGTTGTTGTTGTTGTTGTTGCTGTTTGAAATTTCGTTCGTTATCAGTTTCTATTTTAAATCGGTATGGATTGTATAAAATAAGTGTTTGTGTGTATATGTTAGATGGGTGAGTATAGAAGTGGAGAGTGGATAAGTTTAAATTTTGGCAAAATGCCTGACGTCGCGACAACGACGACGACGACGACTTCAACGAGTTATCGTGATTCACTTGGCTTTATGCCATTAATAGAGTGTCCAACTTCCAGACATCGCATCAACCGTACAACCTTTAGGAGAATGGCGGAGAGGCACTCCTTTTTCATTCTATAATAATAATGATAGTCATATAATATATGTGAGAAAAAAGAAAAACAACACCTATAGAAGAGAGGATGGCGACGACGCTACTACCAGACGACAATGATTATGAGGGAAACGATGTCGGAATAGAGAAGATCCAACAACATAGACACCCTATTTCACTCATTATATAATTGAATGATTAGGAATGAAATGTAAAAGTTTCAACAAAAATAAATAAATCTATCTAAAAGTTTTCTATTAATATACTAAATAGTATAATGTAGATGGAAATATAGTTGTTATTTTCTTAAGTTTGATTAAATAATCTTAGATTAGTGTCGATCTTTCTAAATGATATCATCATTCTAAAACAGGTGCATTGAATTTGTCACAGTTTCATTGTTAGCCAACTGTTTCAATCGCTACCAATTTCATTGTCATCCATACCATAATAATATGAAAACAGAAATAGATGAATTCAATAATTTTTATTATTTAGTCAAGGAAATAGATGAGAGTCGCCACCTGAATTGTAATGAAATGACAATATCTAGTTGTGATTTTTGCTGGAAGAGTCACAAATCTAACTATAGCAAAATGACTCACATAGATCAGAGCAAATTGTTGTTGTATTCAAGTCATGCTAATAATTATTAAAATTACAATTTCTAAATATCAATTGATGATGATATGGAGATGGGAAGGAGGGGACAAGAAAGAAGATTATAAGTTGAGAGGAAGAGATACGAATAACGAAAAGGGAAATGTTTCCATGCCACCAATAATGCACTTTCTTTTTCCCTAATTTGACCAAAACAATATTCCTACCATATATAGGTATTTTTTTTTTTTTTTAATCCATAATAAATGAGTGGTTATTTATTTATTAATTTTTTTTTAGTTGTTTTTGGCAAAATTGCCAGCTGTTTGCGAAAAAAAATTCGCCAATGTCTCCATGTGTTTTATATGTGTTTATTATTCGTATGTACGTATTTTATGTATGCATGTATGTATTAGTATCATACCTAAAGTGTATATGTGTGTAAAACAGACGCTTTACAAAACAACACAACAACGGTTTATTCCAATCGCCATGCAGTCTGCCATGATATTCCCTCTCTTCTAAGCTTAATAATGTCTTAATGGCTTCGTTTGAGGATAGTCGAAATGACCTCACGAATGAAATTTAATTGATTAGGGCGGACACCGACTCGTACCATAATTATAACCAATTTATATATAGAATAATTCAAAACAAAAACAATCAAACAATAATAATAATAATAAAGAAGAGCAAAAAAGTTTTGGGAATTGTGAAAGAAAAAAAAAATTTGTCAATACATTTGATTATTTCGGCTTTAGGGTGGGAAAATTGTTGAAATGCGAAAAATGAAGAAATCATTATAGAAGCCGACCTTACAAGGTCCTCTACTCTAAACTACTTTCCAATGCACATTTGGTTTTAAGTTCTATAAAAGAATAAAGATCAAGTATATCATATATGGGAAGAATCACTGTAAATGGAAAACCGGGTAAGTCGTGGACATGGCTAGTATATATATTCAACAAGTGTTTTGTACAAACACATACACACAACTTGGATGGATAAGAAGAAGATGATGATGATGATGATGATGTTGATATAGATAAAGTAAGAGAAGAAATTTTCTCCATCAATTTTATATATATGTATAATGTGATGATGGGTGAATATAATCCGAAAATTATTTGAAAAAAAAAAGAGGGAAATGTGAAAATTTGAAGACAGAGAAGATGAGGAGCGCCAGTTGGCACACGAGCCAGACACCCCGAAATAGCACAAAACACATACACACAACATTATATGGTCGCAATACCAAACAGTCTGGTTTTGGTTTGTATTTGGTTCTACTCCATCGAAATGAGCCTATCCAAAGATTCTATCCATCTCGCTCATTTCCAATCTAAATTTAAAGTCAGTTTATAACAACTATAATAATACAATCGAAACTCTTTTGTTGATTATTTGAAAATTACATTCGATTTTTTGGTGATTTAAGGATGGTAAACGGTATGTGTGGGTGACGTGAATCGTTGTTTAGTAAAGCACGATTTGCGTCCTTGCGCGCCTAACCCAGCTTATATTGCAAGATCACCGATGTGTGTCCGCATTATGTGCAAATCCGATAATTGGGATCATCATCCTAGTTATATACATATCTACAAGGTGTGTCAGAAAATGTTGTGGATAATAATAAAAGAAAACAAAACAAAAAATAAATAAAGAGTCATATACTTTATGTGCGTCTGATACAATAATAATATGTATGTAGGTGTTTCAAGATGAACAATTAATTGCTACCGAAAATTTTTCTCTAAACACTCTAGAGAGAAAAACACACAATGGAATAAAATGTCGCAATCCAACCGACCGTATCGCTGATTTTAGACAATGCCTCCGGTTAGACAGACTCTTTTATTTATTTATTTTACCATCTAATATGAGAACATCAGAGGATATCTATGACAAAAATCAACAACAAAACGACATATACAAGAATAATGACACAATATTTCTCTATTACAGATCAAAATACAACATAAAACAGTATCATATTGATCAAAAAAAAAAAAAATGATGAAGATTACTACTATTTTGACAACAAGATTCCCCATCAGTTCCGATATAATTTGATAATAAAAATAAAAGTGCGTCAACCTTTTACTTAAATAGCAACCGAACCGACCGACCGACCGACCGACAACGGCTTAGTTCGTTTTCAGCGATATACATATATTTCAGTAATATTCAGAGAGAGAGTTTATAGCTATAAGTAAAAGCCTCCCTGCGAATATGACGTGCCAAATAAATTGGTTGCCAAAAAATTACCGGCAATATATCTTGACTGAGAATATTTTCAAACTTACAAGTTTTCGTGAAACACAACAAAAAAATAGAAAATTCCTATAAAAAATATCCAGCACTTTCACTAACTTCATTGTCATTGATTGTCGAATTTAAAAAATTCCCAAATAGAAATTATTATGTAGATTTTCGACTTATTCAATACTTAATTTAAGCTTATAGTTGATTCATTTGGGAAAGATCAAGGGTGGTTCTTTTGCCAAGTAATTTGTTTTATGAAATCATAGAACAAGAGGAAAGGGGGCGAAATCTAAAGGAAATGAATCATCATCGATAATTTAAAAATGACAATAATAATGATTAAGCATCAATCAATCAAGTCATGGCTTTTTGATCAGCCAAGCAATTGTTGTTTGATTCAGACTTTGGACAAAACTCCTATCGATTTTCATTGAATTGTCGTTTATTTCTTTACGCTCCTATATATTTTTCCATTATTATTTTGAATTTGTAATAATGCAAAAACAATTCTTGTATCTAATTTGGATTGATTTCGATATTAATTGAGCCCAGTGGTTCCGACCAATTCGGTACATTGTAAATTTGTTATATTCACGTTACGGATATGTAACCACAACAAACTGTCGAATTGGTGGACCATGTAAATAAAACGCTCCAGCCTAATTCCAACATTAATCTGCCGTTTTGTTTCACCTCTTTTTCCCAGACATTAATTATTGTTGTTTTTGTTATTTTAGGAAACAGTTTATTATCATCATTATTATTATTATTATAAAATATAAATGTAACTTACTGAAATATGAATTGGTGACCTTGTTGATGGTTTGTAGGATTCTTTTGCGCCGTAGTTCTGGTGCACCAATAGCTGAATAATTATGAGCACTATAAGCATTCAAAAATACAAAATATTCCTTCGATTTATCGATTTTGGCTTTGACTAGGTGTTGGCGATGATGTAGCCTATCTTCGTTACTATTATCATCATCATCATCGTCGTTGTCGTCATCATGTTCACATTTTTGTTGTTGTTTTTGATGGTGATGATTCTGATGATGATGATGATGATATTGTTTCGATCGTGTATCGTTTGATGCAAACACTAGTTTTACATGATCAACAGGGAATGCGTTATTTTTTATCCTCTTCAACACTCTAAAAACAACAGTATAATTCACTTGACGTTCTGAACTCATACTTTCAACACTAGCTAAAACTACTGTATTCGCTATATAAGCTTTCCAAGCAGCATCATCTTCCGGACATTGCTGTTGCTGCTGATGGTGATGGTGGTGGTTGCGACGATTCTTTGCTTTACTATCACTCGATGATCGTTGTGCACGTATTGGTCTTTGTTGTTGTTGTTGTTGGGGTGTTGAAGATTGATTATATTGCTCGATTTTAATCGGAACAATTCGATGCATTATTGTTAAATTATTATTGTGTAGCTGATGTTGGTTTCTCAATTGTCGTTGATGCCTGATACGATGACGAATTGGATTTGTTATTGTTGTTGTGCCAATTAAACGATTAATAAATAGAGAGTCTTCTTGGTGTGTTGTGGAATTTCTTTTACTAATGTCCGTCATTGCTAAATTATCTATGCGGAAACCTGAACAACTCAAAATCGCTAAAATCACTAAGAATAGAAAACATACACATTTTTCATACGATATTTTATACATGGTCTAGTTTATAACAAAAATTTGTTTAATTTTTGTTTTGTTTTGTGTATATGTTGTATATGTATTTGTGTATTATTTGGTAATTAAGTTGTAATAACAACTATGGCCCTGCACTTTTTAAATAACAATATCTGGCTATATCCAGATGACCAATAATTTTGTTCACTAAATAACAACACCGACACTGCATCTTTCCAGCTAAAAAAGCTGGATCCCAGATGAACAATCATGATCTCTTACACACACACACTCGCACGCACGCACGCACAACAATTAACAACCCTCAAATTTGCTCATTTTTTTTTTTTTTTAATCACTATTTGATAATATAATTTTTATTTCCAAACAATAGAACACTTAATACATTTTTATAATTTATATAATAAATATTTTTCAATATGAAAAAAAAAAGTTTCAAATTTGGTATACTGAACGATGGCACCGACGACGTCGACGATGGTGGCGGACGGACACTGGTTCAAATTTAATTTTCTCAATTCCAAACACACACACAATTATATATATTATATATATGTATATGAAAACATACACAAATACAGATACATTACACCATACACACGGACACCGCGATTCCGGGGCGATGTTGACGGCTGAGAAGTTCAAGCTACACTGAGAAGCCCCCACCTAGATCATCATCTGCCGGTAGACGCCTGTATGGTCGTCGGTTTTTCGAAGACGTCGTCGACGTCGCCGCCACCACCATCCACCATCCAAAACAATATTGAATCGAACCCAACAAAACAACCAGACGCCATCACATTATAGGAAGACGAAAAAAAAAAACCTTAAAGATAACCGATTGTCTCAATTATTCTCTAATACATAATTCTATTATCAGGAATAAAATGTGCTAAGAAAAAACAAATAAGTATAATTTTTCTAATAAATCCCAATAGTACAATTTTTTTTTCTAGTTGCTAATTCATTATAATTGTTATCGGGACTTTAATTTTTTTGTAATTTTCAAGCGGCGCCTAGTGTGTTGTTATCTCCAAGTAGGTAATATGTGAACGTAACCATAATAATTTAGTAAAAAAAGTATTACAATGATAATAATGACTTTATTGTGTTATATTTTATTAATTTATCGTTGCATGGTCGGCATTCAATAATCAACAAAACGACAAATAGAAATTCCACAGTAGTGGCGCTCTATACCTGGAATTTATTGATAAACAACCATTTCATTATTAATTAAATAGTTCGATTTGTAACAATAATACAAGGAAAAAAAAAGGTACAATATTGATAATTGATTTTTGTTTTTGCTGTATTCTTCTTCCCCAACCCTTGAATCGTATAAAATGCAAGTCATTGATATGAATTGTTCAAGCAACGGCTTTTCATAGTTTCCGTTTTATATAATAAATAGCGACACATTTCCGGTTCATTTTTTTAAATTAAAATTCATTTGTTATTTTCGAATAGAAATAAACTAATATTTATTATAAAAAAATAATTATTTTAATAATAAACTCTAATCGATTACATTTATTTATATGATAGCGCATTTCGATAAAATTATTGAATAGATAAGTGGCGCCAGTAAAATTTTCCCGGATAGTTGTAATTATTGAAAATATATCGATTTATAATTTCAATAGATCTCGCCGAGGACTATCCCCTTAACCATAGGGCTAACGCCCTAGGAGCGCGAGCATTTTGGTGGCGGCAATTTTTTGTTGTTGTCACCATACTTTCGTTTTTTTGTTTAGTATAGCCCACGGGCGTCGAATATCTTAGGACGGTCCTGATCTCTCCCATCATATAATATACGATTACTGCGATGATGATGATAATATTATAATACCATCTGGGGCTAAGTGTTGACAAATCTTCAACACTTCAGTATCAAGTGTATCAGTTATAAAATGACACCAGAAGTTGGAAATAAAAAATTGAAACAAAATAATTATCTACAACAAGTATATAGAGGTTGTTTTTTTTTTCTTTCGACTTTTTGCTAACGTTTTCGTGATGTTAATTGCTTGAAATCCTCTTAATATTATAAAACATTACGGAAGTGAAATGTGCGTTTGTTTTGTAAATGTTTTATATAGGTGCATATACATATAGATATACATATATGAGTCTATGCTAAATTTAACCTGTTCTTTCTCCTTTTTTCTTGTGTTGTGTTGTTTGTTGTTGCTGTTGTTGTTGTTGTTGTTGTTATAGAGGGGTATATTCTAATGCTATACGTGCTTGTTGGAGTATACCTTTTTCTAATAAAATCCGTCTATATATTTGAACGAGTGAATTTTTCGAAATAAGAAAAATTTAGAAACTTTGAATAAATCCAAAAATAATCCAACATATCGTCTCGGTCAAATATATATACGTTTTGACTGACTTAACTTTAACTATATTTAATCGTCTCTGTCTCAGTTTTTCTCGTCGTAAGTATATAACGTTCTTTCTCGTTCTTTAAAAATCTTATTTTTAGATTATATATATTCGACTATAGAGATTTTTCTAAAATTTCCTTGAATTTTCGATCCAACATAACATATATATATACATATATATGTATATATATTGTTGGTTGTTTTTTCTTTTATTTTCCATATAAATTTCCAAGAATTTGCCAATTTTGTTGGTTTCAAATGATTCAAGATTTTTAGCCATATACTTAGCAATTAATAAATTCATGAAACCGATTTTAAAACAAATATTTCTGGAGAGTGTCCGTAATAATAATAAACAATCAAAAATAGAGGCCGTATGGTATGAAACAACTGGCGGATTGTTAAGATTTTTCAACAAAAACACAAATCTATAATTTTATTAACAGATTATATTCTCTATCGTGCTTGTCGTTTTCTTATTTATTATTATTATTATTATTATTATTATTTTTATGAGCGTTTTATTTTCTATTAGTGAGCCTCTCTGTCTGAGTCTGGGTTTGTTATTTAATAGCGTCGAGACGTCCACCACAATATAGATATACCATAACGTCGTATAAGATATACACAACACTATACAACCACCTAAGATTTGTATAGTTGCGTTTGTAAATTGATAGTGGTCGTGGGCGCCGGAATAGTTTAGGATCGGCGCCAGTTGTTCAACCTAGACGCAAAACGGCGTCGTTTTTATTCTACAATATAACCACCACTATCAACCACCATTTTACCACCATATATTTATTTCAAAAGACATACACACTACTAAAGGAAACTACATATATAAATGGAAAACTTTTCACTATGTTAAGATATATTATAGTATAACTGTATAGTTTTGGTACGGTGGTAGTTCAGCAGAGTCCTTTAATGTTTAGATATATACTGGATAAACTGACTGATTTGTTATATAGAGGGAAAGGGTCAACGACACAATCATTTTACGAATAGATAAACAATTTTATATATATATATTCGCATTTAATACGAATAATAAAACTTATATATACGTATATAATTATATGTATATGTAAATTGGAAATTGTTATTACACTATATAGCCGTATCTTTGTGATAATACCAATATCTCTAATAAGGGAGGTTGACAAAAAAAATTATTTGTCTCAATTATACATTAATAAAATTCCATTCAACTATAAAAATCATAATGAATTTTTCTCAAAAACCTATTACTTATCTAAATTGATATCTAAAATACTTATGTTATATCTTAAAATAATTATCAATGTACTAAATTAGTTTTTATCTATTCAGTTATTTGCCAAATTGAATTTCTAATCCAATTTCCTATAACCTAATTATATATTCTATATACAGAGTGTCTCACCGACAATGGCATCAGTCCAATATATAGAGATAAAATCTGGAAATTTGGTAAAGGGCATCGACGGAGTCAACTGTTAGAACCCGCACCATATATACCGCGTTAGTCAATTTAAAAGGCTACCACAGCATTTGAGCGAATATTCACAACGAATTTGTGCTCCCATAGTCAGATGTCCTGAATCGACTTTTGAAACGAAT
>JAZBGX010000984.1:0-22520 GCA_037414775.1 Zonitis immaculata | reverse complement strand
CGTTGATATGATAAGGCAATTAATAAAAGCGACTAATGCTGTTTGATAATCGACAGCCGTTGCTTGATCTAATTCTTGAACAATTACATTCAGTCTATATCTCTCACCTTTCAATTTCTGCAAAAAAAAAATCAATAGAAACAAACAAAAATAAATAAACAAAAATTTCAATCAGGAAATGGAATATTTGATTCTATTATTTATTTGAATATCGGATACTCTCTCATCTTCTATGAAATTATGCATAATTATCATATATTTTTCTACAGAAAATATTGACAATTGAACAACAAAAGACGCCCTTAAGATGTGAAACTATGTTGAAATGTAGATAAATAAATAAATAGCTTTCCATTTTATGTAAATTCAAATTATCATGAAAGGAAAAATAATAGATTTTCCATTTGTAATTGTTAGATGAAATAATGAACGCCTACTAGAACGTTCATCAGCCTCATATAAAACCTCTAATTATACAATCTGCCCTACCACTGGAGACAATAATGAGACAGACTGTATAAAATGGTTATTTTCGATAAATGTGTGTCCAGCTAGGCCCACGAAACTCCATTCCACATATATAGCCTATAATTATACAGTCTCACTTTTGGAGATAATCTGGCATCAAATATGAGACAGACTGTATAAAAAAGTTACTTCCGATGCATGCGTGCAAAAGTTTAGGATTCTGATAGGCTTGTAGTGGCGTCACGTGCATCCTCAACCAACCAGACCGGGTACGTTGTTCTATAACGTATGAGGTCATATTGAGAATGACCCATACCTCGGACAAGTGCTGTCACTCAATTCTGTGAGGACACCAACCTTTGCACAGAAGTATTCTATTGTGATACCAGCGGTGGAAGTTGGATTTGACAGGAAAAAAAAACTTAAAAGAATTGACTTGTTAATACACATTTTTGTAGAAGTGAGAAGAATATCGCACACGTGCAGGAATGTAGAGGCACATATTTATTTGGATCTACAATAGAAGCCACTTTTCGGCACATGCAGGGCCACCTTAACCACAGGACTAAATAAGCTATAGGCAATTTTTATTGATGATGAACATTTTTGTACTCTACTGCATCCAGAGAGGGGCGCATTTCTTTTTAGTAGCCCACGGACGCTAAATATCTTAGGACGGCTCTGGGTACATGTGCTGCAAAATTTGACTAATAAACATAGATGGTCAGGAATAACATAATTTTACGTCCGCCAAACATCGAAAATCCAAGTTTTGAAACAAATTAATTTTTGAATTGGAGAGAACTTGAATCTCACATCAGTAGAGATGGGATTTGAGCGACTGCAAAATATCGACATTGACTTTAAAATTTGTTGTACCTATATACAAAACAACAACATCTAGGACACAATTTCCATTTTTGTTATATAGAATATAGAGTTTGAATCATTCTTTTGAAAAAATTTCCATTTATACCTTGAATTTAACAATTTTCTCTTACTCAATAATAAATAGAAATATCGAAAAATTACTAGTATTATTATTATTATAATAATTTTAAATAAATAGCTACGAAAAATAAATATATATTTATTTTATTAGCAACAAACCTTGTAATGTTCTAATGTATCAAGAGCACGTGCATGTCCCTCTTCATTATGTACACATAATGCTGATAAAAGTTCGAAAACTTGTTTTTTCACTGTTACATTATTTGTATCTAAAGCTGCAGCTAATTTTCGAATATATTCGGGATTTTCAACAATAAAATCAAGGCCTATCCGAGAGTCCATTGTGGGCATCATCTGTTGCCTAAAATAAAAACAAAAAGTATAATAATAATCACAATTTTTACGTTTAAATAATAATAATAATAATAATAATAACATAACCGAGTAATTTTATACATTATTATGTTTTAAACGTCAAGAATTATATATGGATGTAATTACATCAATTGGAAATAATAAATTGTAATTTTCACATTATGTCGCAAGTATATTTCCCTTATAATAACAATAATTCACACGTGTTCCAGTAAAAAAAAAGATAGATAAACCGTAAAAAACAACGTTAAGATCGTATAAAGTAAGATACACACTTGACGATGAACGTTTGAAACGTAACAATTAAGCTTTCATATATTCGAACGAACATGCGCAAATCCGAATGCTCGATTATTTTTGATTTATTGAATTAATTATAATATTAATAATATGTTTAGGAAAAAGTCAATCATTTATTAAAATATGAATGAACTGGTATTTTTTTGTTTGTTTGTTTGTTCTTATTGTAAAGTGGCTAAAGGGAAGTTGTTACGAATTTTTTTTCTGTTGTTCTTATTCACAAAAATAACCAGTATATGATTGTATTACCAGTTCGCCTACCTAATTGTCTATATTTGCATGTGTCAGTATAATTTAATCGCTATGAATTATATCTAAATGTATATTTATAAGAGAAAAATTCGCAATGGAAAAGAAATAATAGTAGAAAAATGAAAAATTGCAGATACCGCAGGGATTTTACTGCATTATGCTCGATTAATTCTCATATGCAATATCTTATTTGAATGTTATTAGAAAATTAACGATTAAGCAATCACCTTATGCTGTTATACGCTTATTATTTATCAATAATAATAATAATAAAAAGCCTTAAGCGTCTCATCGATTCAGAAAATTCTAAAAAAACATTTAAAAAAATGATTTTATTTGTGTAGTTTAAAAAAAATCAACTCAAATTGAGTCAGTTAAAATAAAATAATACAGTAAAACCTCTATTAACGGACATCTCCCATCACAGAGCGCTTTCTAATTCCATAAAGCAGAATCTCTATCGAACGGACTTTTTATCGAACGAACACAGATACATTATTGATTTCATCTCAAGAAATATACCTCCATTGACCGGACGACTTATTTCACAATCTAATGTTTTTTTAAGAAATTTTTCCGTCTTATTGTTAGACGGACACTTTTGAAGGTTTATTATTGATTTGAACGAATACGATTCCAAATGAATGAAACACAGGCTGCTGTTATTTTGAGAAACACAACAGTTTCTTAAAAGCTCTAGGAAATATCTCTTGATCAAATGAAAACTTATATTGTACGTACACTTTACGTAGAACTGTAGATGTCCGCCCAAAATAGGTTTTACTGTAATTGAGTCGGTTAAAATGAATCAAAGTTAATGTGAAACCTCCCTTAACGGATATCTCCCTTGACCAAATGCTTTCCAATTCCCTGAACTTCTCATACGTGAGATGTTCATAAGACACAACTCTTCATTGGACGGACGCAGACACAATAATGATTTCATCTTAAGAAATATACCTCCTTTTATTGATTCCACCGAAAAAAAGTTTCCGAGTGTGCATAAAATTAGTAAAACATCTATATTGTATGTATACTTTTGTGTTTCACTGTAGGTGTCCGCCCAAAATAGGTTTTACTGTAATTAAATCGGCCAAAATAAAATAATATACTCGTAGTGAAACTCCCTTAACGGACATCTCCCATGACCGGACGCTTTTTTCTAATTCCCCGAATTTCTTATACGTAAATTACATAAGGCAGAACTTGTATTGAAAGGACCCTTTATTTGGAGCCAACGCAGACATAATAATGATTTCTATCTCCGTTGACCGGACACTTTTTTAATTCCCCGAAGCGATACATCTATTGCCGAAATTTCAAGAAACACAATAGTTTTTCAATCTCTCTTAAGTGAAAACATGTTTTAGATTTATACTTTCCGTTTCACTATAGGTGCCCGTCCAAAAGAGGTTTTACTGTAATAGCCACTATTAATTTAACTGCAAATTTTTTATTACCGTTTTGTTTAATGTATTTTATCACTTTTACTTTACAAATATTTTTATGTGTCTCTATATAAATTAACGAATGCATCCGTTCTTTGTAATTTTCGTTTTTCAATTATTCAAACAATTATTTGTCGTATTTGTTATACGTATATATGATGATAAATAATTGTTAATTATTCATTGCTATATATTAAATAATTGTGGTTTAGTTTTCTATTGTTCTATAGAGATTCTAGACAATCTAGACAATTCATAGAAATCATAAACCAGAGCGTATTTTCTTTAAATATAACCGTTAATTAAAAAAACAAATTATATCTAACGTCCCATCACGACTTTTCAAAAAAAAAAAATTAATGACTGATCCACATCTAGATAATTCGTTATTTAAGTTTATTTTCGAGCAAATCCAAACCCTCATCTGTATTATTATTATTTGTATTGAATCGTAAAATTTAGATCCGTAAATCGAGCATAATCCAAAATAATAGATTACTTTTAATTTTTCTTTTTTTGAAAATTCATTAATAATAATTCTAATAATTAATAATAATGGTCTACATTTAATAGATTATTATTGTTGCAATTCATACATTTAATTACTATTTATCTCATTACTCATTACATTATAGCAATATTGTCAAAGTTTAAAGTTGAATAATTACAATAATACGCCTATAAATTTGAAATTAATTACAAACTATTATTACACGATATCAAATATTAGAAATATTCCAGAAGATTTATTGAATATTTCGACATAATTTTTTTTTTTTTAAACCAGGAAGACATTTATTTATCTATTTGTTTTTTCCTTTTATTTTCCAAAGAGATTAATAGCTTCAAGATTTTCTTTTTAGAAATAGAAAAATCGACCACACATATTGTTTTATAAATTCCTATATTAATTATAATTATTAATTTTGGTTCTATAGATTGATTAAAATAAAGATATCAATGGTCAAGTTTTGTTTAATAGCATTTTTAAAACAATAGCCACTGTAATTTTGATAAAATCTCAAAAATAAACTCTAGAGGCATTGTAAATTATTCACGAACAAAAAGCTCAATATTACAAATTTGATATAAACGGCAATACAATCTGTTGATAATCCAGTCAAATGAGGTGAAAGAAGAAATCAACCTCGGAATTAAATATCTTTATTTTTGCAGAAAATATATGATGGATGATAACGCAAGAACATATCTAACGAGTGTATCAAGGTTTGTCTCCTCGCAGTTGTTGGCGATTTTGTGAGCGTAGGTTCGCAGTTTGTTTCGGCTACTTTGCTCTAAACCTTACTTTTTGTTAAGAAATAGATCAACAAATCTCAAATCTAAACTAAGCTATATAGTCCTACGTTCCCCAATATACTGCCAACTTCGAGGAGAAATACCGTGATACACTCGTTATAGCATAGGTTCTTAAACTGTGGTCTACGGACCTCCGGTAGTACGCGTAGCTATATAGCCAAGGATTTGCATTAAAAGTTTACATTCCTCAACTTTCCGTTTTTATTTAGGAAAATCCAACTTACTGAGGTTTGATTTTGGAAAAACTGTTTTTCAAGTGGGGATCTTCGGACTACATAAGTTCAAGAGCCCCTGATCTATAGTATCCAACCAAAGATAATGCTGATGTTTTTTGTCGTCTAAGCCAACATAGTGCAAAATAATTACTGGTGAGGTAAATTTGAGCTATAGTTGATCATTTGAAGTATTGATTGTAATGTCGCCGTATTGTGTCAATCACTTCTCTGGTCTGCTGTAACATCACTATCGCAAGAAACCACTAGCACTAATATTATACATTGCCAAACTGTACGGCTCACACTAAAATAAGATGTGCCGCTTGTTTGTTTGATAGTGCGAGATGTTAGTTTAGTTAAGCACTTCCTGTAGGAGGCGAAAATCCGTTCCTAATAATAAGTTATAAATACGGTAAAGCGCTCTATCTCAAGAATAGTCAACCCAAGAGCAAATTTGTAGAGAATTCGACGATCTAAAAATTTTCTAATAACTTCAAAGAGCACAAAAAACAAGATTTCGATACATTTGGTTTTGGGCTAAGTCATTGGATTGAAGCTTTACACAAATTTACAGCTTAGTTATCTTTCAGTCCTTATTCGACTGCCAATTTGACTATTGTTGAGTAGAGAAAAAAAAAAACAACCCTCATTTATGTTGATTACATCTCGAATTCCTTTAATGTGGTAAAGTTATTATAACGAACGATAATAAACCAAACATAATAAATTTTATCTTATTTTAAGATTGAGCGATGAATATTTCATCACTATTCGTTTAGAGAATTTTGCATTTTTTATCATTATCAGTAAGTATAATGGAATGTCTACACTGTCAACATATTTGATATTTATAGTATAGAAAATGTTGTATATAGTTGAGCAAAAACGGCTTGACTCTTCAATAGAAATAATAATTTTGGTTTTTCTCTAATTGAAATTTAGATTAATTAGAGTCAAGTCGAATGTGATTGACTATACGTATAGGATTTTGTTGATTGGGGTTCTAGTTTCGTTCTGTCTTTTTTTTCCCAATTGAAATTTAGATTAATTAATTATAGTCAAGTTGGTTTAGTTGGACAATATTGTACGATTTGGTTTATTATCGGGGAGGATGGTTGTTTTGTGGTCGACGAGGAGGCGCCAACCTTACAGATGGTCGATAGGCCAAGCACAAGTCCCTGTATTTGTTGAAAGTGTTTAATACACACCACGCCGCCTTGGACTAATTTATCCAAATTTGGTATTATTTTGCACAATTGTAAACCATTACTACATCATATATATCTATACGCGATAATAATCTCAACTATTCCAATAACGACCAACAAAGTTCATAATATAATTATAGAATTTTTTTAATTACTTTAAATATAATTAGAATTTTTGTTGTGGACATCAAAGTAGCCGATTGGCTGTTTCTATAATTATTTACCTTGATAATTGATGATTGGAAGGCTCCACAATTTTCTTGTCATAACAATTATTTGAAGAAATTTTTGAATATTAAAACAATAAAATATAATTGTTGGATATGGAAGGAAAAAACTATTCAACTCAAATTCCAGTTGAAATATTAGCGACATTGAAAACATTTTCGATGATAAAAATCTGTATAACCATACCCGAAAATAATAGCGTGGGTTTTCTGGTTTATTTTATTGATGATTAATAATTTATTATCGATGAAAATTTTAATAATTGATATTCACAGCATTTTAAATTATTCGCGAATATTTATTATTATTATTAGTCTTCTATCTGTAATATCGAGTTTCTTTGAAAAAATTGTTTTCTAATTAATTATTGATTTAATTGATCATTGACAAGAATTCCAATGTGTTCAATAATTAATCGAAATCGATATCTGATTTAATGGATAATTGGTTGTTATTGGGGAATCAATGCGAAATTGTTGGTGATTTTTTTTTTTAGTTTGTTCAAATTTGTAAAACTAATAATATTCAAATTCTATTCAGACATGCAAATTATTGTTAGTTTTCTAAATTTTCATAATCAGTTCAAGTTTTTTCTTTTTTTTATCTACACACATATTTATTTAATTTATTTATTTGACAAAGCTATAATTATAAAGATAATAAATAAATAGTGAAAAAAAATTGCGAAACTGAACTATATACAGTGTAAGTTCTCTATTGTAATAAATCTTTTTGATTGAGTTATTTTAAATTTCTTTAAAGAAAAATATTCTCTATTTTTTTTTGTAGGTATTTGATTTTATCAAAATTCAAAATTATGTACATACAACTGAGATAATCTGGATGAATAAATAGAAGAAGGAAAAAAAAAACGGTCATAAAAAGTACAGTGACCGTTTGAAAATTTGGACTTTGAAAAATTTTTATTACCAAAAGGAAAATTATCAGATTTTCTACTTAATAATAAAATTGTGGTAATTTTCTACGAATTATTATTATTAAGCAAAATTTACAGTAATTTTACAGAAAAAGAATACATTTTTACTGTTATTTTGTATTTATACAGTAGAGGCTCGCTATAGGGCGCTTCTACTTCTAAAAATTTTATTACCAAAAGTAAAACAACTAGATTTTCGACTTGACAA
The DNA here is from genome assembly GCA_037414775.1 of Zonitis immaculata. NCBI lineage: Eukaryota > Metazoa > Arthropoda > Insecta > Coleoptera > Meloidae > Zonitis > Zonitis immaculata. The sequence continues at coordinate 14,613 of JAZBGX010000984.1, read as the reverse complement.
CAACTTGAATAATAAAATTTTAGTAATTTCGACAAACTATCAAGTAAGACTTTTTTGTATCTAAATTGATACAGTAGAACCTCACTATAAGGTTTAAAAACAGTAATTTTTCATAAACTATTAAATCAACAGGAATATGGATGAAAAAGAAAATCATGTTCGTTTTTTCCTGTTTTTATGCAGTAGAGTCTCACTATAAGGCTGATTTTCCTTTCATTGTACTCGAATTCAAATTTATACAGTAGAGCCTCGCTACAGGGCCTCTTCTTTCAAAATTAACAACCTAATTAATTGATTTTAGGTAATTTTATACAACAATTATGGGAATTTTACAAAAAAAGATTTGAATTACTTTTTTTCATTTATACAGTAGAGTCTTACAATAGGGCTCCTTTTTTTCCAAAAATTTATTACTGAAAGAATCATAATCGAATTTTGAACTTTCAATTTGAATAATAAAATAAAATTTAAAAAAATATTCAGTTTTTTTTTTCAATTTAAATTGATACAGTAGAACCTTACTATAAGGCTTCGAAATTTTTCGAAAACTATAAAGTAGCAGGACTAATAAAGAATTTTTTTTCTGTTTTACAAGTATTAGGTAATACAGTAGAGTATCACTATAAGGCACCTTCTTTTAAAAAACTTGATTACTAACGTGAAGACTATCAAAATTCGACCTGACAACAACCTGAATAATACACAATACACACACTATCAAGCAAAACTTACAAAAAAAAATGTAATTTTCCTTTTTTTGTACTCGAATACAAATTTATACAGTAGAGCCTCCTTATAAAGCCTATTCTTTTGAAAACAACAAAATTTTCTCCTTAACAACATCCTGAATGATTAAATTTTAATCATTTTACACAAATCATAGGAACGTTTTTGTGTATTTATACAATACAGTAGAACCTCAATATTAGGCTTATATTTCGGAAAAAAAGTTTGGTAGTTTTCCACAAACTTTAAAACAAAAATTGAAAGAATATCAATCAAGGATTATACAGTAAAACTTCGCTATAGGGCATAAAAATTCTAATTACAGCTATATTTAATTCAACAAACAATAGAAATGGTTCGAATAAAATGAATAATCATTTCTATATGTTGATCGTATCAAAATTTTAATTGAACGTCATTTTTAATGGCTATGCTATAGTTGACTTGAAGGTGTGTCAAACTGTATATATATTAAAAAAAAACACCAAAAAAAACAAGGGGTGCCTATATGGAACTATGCACCAATGCTTCTAATTTTTTTTTTTTCATGATTTGATTTTATCAACTTAACTTTCGAATATTTTTAATAATAAAAAATTATTCAAATCAATCAGATCAAATTCGATTGATAAAAAAAAAAAAACAAAAACGGGACAACCTAACATTTAAGGTAATCATTAATTTTCCAAAAGTGATTTTAATTAAAAAAACTTTATCCGGCTATTGACCCATTTCAGACTATATCTACTATTTTTTTTTTGCTTTGTGCAAATATTTAACAATTCTATACGGTGTGTGTTCATCAAGATTATTATTGATTGCCACTTTACATGTTAAATAAAAATCTATTAAATCTATAAAAGTTTAAGGCAGACCGCACACTAGGCAGTCAGGCTGCAGCGGCCAGAAAAGTGCGCGGACAGTTAGTTGTACGGTCAGTTCTAATATAACTGATTCTTGTTTCTTGTATTTTTTATTCATTTATTAGATAATTATATAATTGTTAATTTTTTATATATTTTGAAATTTTTAATGAAGATATGGATAATCTAATTTGGAAAATATGAGTCATTATTTGAAGGGAATAGTATATAAAATATAAAGTTCATTAGAATATGAATATATATAGGCCAGGGGGTACATATTTCGATTCTTTTATCATTTTGGAAATGAAATTTATCTCTGACTGCCAGTCTAGTGCGCCCAAATATAATTATATGCATTTTGCTGTCCTGTTCTGGCTGCTGTGCAAGCAGCCAGAACAGTTCTAGTGGCTGCCGCAGCCAGCAATTGTGGGCCTACTAGTGCGCGGTCTGACATAAGTTTACATGGGATTTGCGATGGATTGGCTGCCACAGGCTGGCTGACTAGTGCGCGCTCTGCCTAAGAAGTCAATTTTCAATGTAAATTGTTTTTTTTTTTTTGATTTATTGCGATTCTAGGGTGGTGCTATTTTTGGTAATTGGTTGATTAGAAAACGATCAAAGTATAGAAACGTTTTTCTTGTATTATTCATTTTAAACATCAATAAATTCAATGAAGACACTACCCACATTAGTTGCTGCTATTCTGCAGTTTTGTTGTTTCCAATCAAATCACCGAGCATCCGTATTTAAATAATAAAACGCAAAAAAATTAACACCAATTAAATCGTATCTATTGCAATTTAAATAAATGACAACAATTTTCTTTGTCTCCTATATATAAATACTTATTTACAATTCTATATGGAGAGTTTAAAAATAAACTGGAATTAAAGAATGACCAATATTTTTACTATTATTATTATTATTATTACCAAGATCGGTCAAGGGTAATTATATGATAATTTTTTTTATACAAACAACAATAATGGAGTTATTGCCAAATTAGTGGAGATTTCGCAAAAACTTCAAGCTACCTGTTGAATAATTATTTCAAAGAAAAAACAAATTGTATTTGAGTCAATAAAATTGTGGGTGCGTAGGTGAAGAATTTTTCTTTTCAATGATTCATTATGTAATAAAAATTATTTAATAATTTGCGAAATTTCGAAAATTCTCACAAATATATCTAATAAAAGCCATATTTATTGCAATATGTATATTTGTGTCGCTGCGTATAAATTGTTGATATGTATGAACGCACCATAATGTTTGTTTATTAAAAAGGAGATTGATAGGTTGATTGCTGTATTTCATTGTTAAATTATCAATTAAATTAAGCTGTCTTAACAACCGGTCCGGATGGAAAGAAAGAAGAAACAAAAAAATATATTTTGACATTTTAAATGCATTTAATACAGACATAGTCTGTATATCCTTGAATAAATTTACGAAAAAAAAGGGGGTTCAATTTTATTGAACTATCTATAATTATAATTATTATTATATTTATTTATTTATTTAAAAATGTTTGGGTGTGTGTAATTTATTTATAAATATTTTGACTCAAATTATTTATAAATAATTCAATATTTATAATTATTAGTTCTAAAAAAAACAAAAGATTATTTTTAGAACAATTTTTTTCTATATTATAATTATTAGAATATTAGATTTCCTCTTTGTAATTAATTATTCATGAGTACGTTGTATATATTTTTGCTAAATTATCAAAAAAAAAAAAGAAGAGAAACTTACTCGATTCAAGCCAAATTGGCAGCAACCTGCAACAATAGAAAAAAAAATTGCAATTGAACAATTATCATCAATAAACAATTCTAATATAAATGCATCTTTCAATTTTAACGAATTGAAATAAATTATGAAAACGACCTATGTATACAGTCTGTTCCAAAGTACCTCGGCACTATTGGTAACTTTTTTATTATTGAAGTTACAAGGTCGATTCAATTAGTGAACTTGTGCAGTTTCTACTGCTGATTGCAAATATAAAAACAGAAACATAATTTAAAATCGTATTCGTATTGAAACATTTAGATTTTAAGTGTATCACGCTAATTCTCCTAACAATTAGCGGTTAATAGGTAAATCGACATTTGTGAGGTTAGAATATAGCGGAAGAAATACCGTGATACACTCGTTCTTTTCTACCGAGTACATTTCGGCATTTCTCCTCGTAGTTGGTGGCGGTTCTATGAGCGTAAGTTCGCTGCTTGTTTCAGCTGGAATATTCTAACCTTACTTTTTATTACAAAATACATAAACAAATGTCAAATTTAATTACATATTCAACTAATTGTAAGCTATGACCCTACGTAATGCAATGCAGCGCTAACTACGAGGAGAATCACCGCGATACATTCGTTATAATTTCCTGTGTATATTGATTTATATTATCATAAGAGCATTTTCCAAGATTTTCGAGTATAAATTACGAGGACGAACTTAAAATGTGTCCAGGAAAATGGAATTACCTTTTACCTGTCATTTGCAATAATAATATATAGGGTGTTCAATCGAAAGAAGTACATTAAGTACATTATTTTTCTGCTATCATATCTACAATCAGCGGTAAAAACCGAATAAATTCACTGTGTGATTCGAAAAATAGAAAAAAAAAAAATCGCGATTGTGGCGAATTATTTTGGAACACTCTGTATAATGAATTTTCTTCTATTATAGCAGATTGTTTTTTTTCTATTTCATCTATAATTTGTTAATTGAAAACGATAACCTTCAACGTTGACCTTCTAAGATGCTATTTTCAGAAAATATCATCATTAAAAAATTTCTTTTTTTCTTTCGTTCAACTTTATCTTACTGTAATTGCTATTGTGACAGCACAAATATAATATAATATTGGTCGTCTACTATTTACAATTAGTTTGATACGCAGCAAAGTCAATTTCCAAGGTTGTTCTAATTCGTAACTAACATAAGAGTGAATAGACTATAGAATATGTATACCATATATGATTACACATTGTAACCGTTTTTCTCAAATAAAGAGTAACTTGAACTAGTTGATTCAAAGAAATAGAAAATTAAATGAAGAAAATTACAAGAATCTCTAATATGGCATTTTTTTTTCAAATTATATACTCTTGGTAATGTAATAATAACTGAAGAGTACCAAAGATGAATGGTGGTAGGTACTTGATTAAGTTGTAGTCTGTTATTTTTCATGACTATCGCTTATTATTTATTAATTATAAAATTGGGTATCCTCTTATTACAAAACAAATTAAACTATCTATATATAGAGAATATTTTCGACTGAACTAGAATTTAAACAAAAATATGCAAATTCGAAAATAACTCACCAAAATACCCGCGCAACAACAATCTTTCGTTGCAAACAACAATGTTAGAGCAATTTTGAAACCAACTAATAGAATAAAATAGAATAAACGTTTCATTTATTTATTTTTTTCCAAAGATCTTTTCATTTCAAAAGACTTATCCAAATTTAGAATGTTGAATGTCAATTCACAAATGAAATTCGTATTAAAATAGAAATAAATGGTATTTTATTAGCCGTTTAAGGTATAAGCTGTTTTAACTGTTTCATACTTAAAATTATAATAAATTCAATTAAAATAATCAACGTTCCATCTCGTCTCTCTCTTTCTCGAAAAATTGATATTTTCCAATAATGAGACAGGTAATAATTACGATAATAATAATTATAAATTCAAGAAAACTTTTTAATTATGTATTGAAGTCTGAACTTGTAATTATAATCAATGAAATTATATAAGGAAGTTGTTAATTATTTTTATTTAATAATAATTTTATGAATATTTATTAAATTGAAAAAAAAATTATGAAAGAGCAATGTTGAAAAGTAAACAATATATAAATGTAAACATTTGCTATAGATATATGTATAATATAATCAATAAATTAGAGAGAAAAAAAAGAAAATCCGTTATTATTTATTTATTTGAAAGTTTAAATAAAATTCCTCCTACCGATAGTTTTATGTAATTTTTCTATTAACACAATAGCTTCTTTGATATTTCAAAATTTGAGATCTATTTGTAATTTTATTGTAATAAAATTATGAATACGGCCCTGGTTAGCGGTGCGTTGAAATCGCGGTTAAAATTAATACCTAACGTATAGACAGACTTGCGATCGTCTGCGCCTAGAATGCGAATCATGATAATCTTCCTAATGTACGAGGGCTGATCCAAAAGTAATGATAATCCAAATTTGATTTCTTTCCAATGTAGTCTCCTAACAAATCAATACACTTAGTCAGTCTCTTAATTAACTCAAAATTTTCCTATAGCTGCCATCACCTCTGCACTACTCCTTAAGCCGGGAAAAGAGGTAGAAGACCCGGCAACACCTTTCTCGAATCATAGTCATCGCAAATTCGGTTTTATGTGCGAGTGCTTCGTCCTGGCGAATTAACACTCCAACTCGCAGTTTGTCTCGCCCTTCTACTTCTACTCGGCGATTATCATTCTGGATTCTCAATGTGCTGATACCCTGGTTCTGTGAAATTCGTTGAGATCTCTGTGACTTCAGTTAAATGTCTGATGGTCACTTTTCGGCCAGCAAAAAGTCTTCGACTTCTTTCCAGTTATTGACAGTTTTGGACGTGAATGCCTGTCTGCTGTAAATTTTCTGCCCAGTTCAATTTTGTTGCGATCGCTGTCTTTGGTGGACAATTTTTGCAGGCTGACGTATTTGATGACAGTTCTGACTTGATTGTTCTCAATTTTTTGTGTTAACTGTCTTACTGTTCTCATATTCAAGTAAAGTAAATCCAAAATATGACGATTTTTTTACTCGTAACTATAAAATATTCACATTTGTAAGGGCATGGGCACAGCAAAATTTCGGAGCACCCCATACACAGCACCAGGTTTTGGTTATGTCATTTGGTCAAATAATTCGCCCCCGCCCATGTCCTCTCGAATGTGAATCTTCTATATAGTGAGGGTTCAAGCTTATTGATATCCATTGTTGTGACCACTAGAAATAGTCGATTACCATGACTATTGGATCAGTCTTCGAATGCTGATTTTAGTTTAAAATTTTTCGACAATCAAATTTACGTAATCGATGAATTATTGCATCTCTAGTGAAAGTGACATTTGATAAAAATAAAAAAATTGTTGCTAACTTAATCGAAAACCAATTCAATTTTTTTATTTAATTTTTTATTACCTCACCAATTCCAATGAATTCATAATGATTCTAGTTTGACTCTGTTTAGAATTTTGATTGAATAATTTCTCATTTATTGTTGGGGTCAAGTACAAATTTAATTAGAAAAAGTATGTACGTTTTTTTTCTAATTTTCGATTTATTCTAAAGTAAAGTCACGACAATAGAATAGAAAATCACCCCATATTAGAATAGTGAGGAAATAACAATATTTATTAGATAACATTATGATTAACAGCAGGTGTCGATGGTATTTCACGATATATTGCAGACTTTAAAAGTAAAGTACCGCAACAATCCATCATGATTATTAGCGTGCGAGATTTTCGATATTTTATTGGGCGATAAAAAAAATTGCTCAAGTACCTACAAATAATAATTTTTGAATCGATTACTGAAGAATTATTTTTGTTATAATATAGGTTGAGGGTGTGTTTGTTTTATTTCCATATAACGAACTGAGTGTATTTATCGGATGTAAGTTGATCGTCTCAACTATTTTAAGTTGTCTTGCATGTATTGAATTTAATATTGAAGATTAACTATATATAAGAAGATTGGTCTATTTCATTTTAAAGTATCTTATTATTATTATTATTATTTTCTAAAAGATTTCAATAGAGTGGTAATTATGCCGGCCCACGAAAATCTTGTAACTGAAATTAATTTTCTAAAAAATTTCTAGTAATTCTCAATGAGATACAACTACCTACTCTTTATAACTTATATTTCATTCTTGAACGATTCTTCAATATATGTATAAATCGTTCACTACCAAAAGGAGTATGTTACTTAATCGACTGACCGTCCAACTATTGACAAAAAATCAAATAGATAACATCTACAGATGAAAGAATAAGCCACCCAATTTAAATTATTTGTGAAATTCGTCACTAATGCCGGCGTTTATCAAAAAAATCACTCTATCTGCTAAGGTTATTGTTAATGAAATGATCACTCTATGACGAAGTTTCGTTTTTAATTTTGTAATACACAATTGACCTGAAATCCTAATTAAGCCTTTTTATTTTGATCCCCTAATTCAATTTTGTTCCCAGACATTGTAAATTGCGTCCTATAGTAAACATTCTAGTGTTAATTTCATCTCATAGAGTGGTCATGACAGTTATTTGGAAATTCCAGCTTAGTGTTTGTAGGTGATGCGATATAAATTTTACCGATTTAGCAACGTACTCCGTTTCAATTGTAACAGTCTATATAGTTGTTTTATTGAAATTTCTGGAAACAACAACGATTTGACTCATAAATGTAAATGAATCGATTGCTATTATTACATCAATTTTGAAAGAAAATTGTACATGTTAAACATACGAGATAGTGTAGGTTCTATGTATGGTTTAGCAAGTTTTATAAGCGATAACAGAACTGATTCATTCTAGTTGCCCTTAACGGGTGATATCAAAAAAAAAAAAGAAACACAAATCTAGATACAGATTTATATACATATTTTACAAACAATGAATGAACAAATGAACAAAGATATTATGCTATATTATTGTTAAAACTGTTATATTGTAGGTGTTGAAATTCATTCACCAAAATTTTATTATTAACATAGAGAAAAAACCATTATAACAGATCTCTACGTTCCAATCTTGATCATCAACAGATGGTTATTATCAATATTATTATTAAGTAGAAATGCGATTATGTTATAACACCACCTACGTTAAAAATTATTGATATAACTAGATAATAATTGAGCGGAAAATTATATTTAACTTATGGTAATTATCTTGTTTTATTGTTAAACATCGTGATAATAACGAATTTTCGCAAAACTTACGTGATTTATCAAATATCACATATCACCTAAGGAGTTGTTGTAGTATTGTAGAAATTCGAATCAAATAACACAAAATTGAATTGAAAAAATTATACAGGCTGGTCCACCAGTAGCTGTCCTGGGCTTGTAACTCTGGCTCTAGTGGGAGCAAAAAAAAACAACACGGGCTTGATGATCTAAATCTAAAGTGTGATATTTAGAGAAAATTTTGACGTTAAAACGATTACACAAATTTTAGATACTCAAGTGCATTTTGTTCCCTCCACTAGAAACAGAGTTCCTACAAGACTAGGAAAGCCTCTGGCGGACCATCCTGTATAGATAGACGTAGGTACATTATTTAGTTTTAGCATGTTGTTAAAACGGATGTTAATTTAACGGACAATTGCAAATTTATTTTTGTCCAAAGTTAATGCGGAACTATTCTTCTTTATTTGGTAATTTATTTTCCACAAAGAACGATGCCAAATCGAAATCAATTTTTGGAATTCCGCCAAAATATATAGAATCGAATTTACAATTTCTAATCTAATATTTGTTTGGATTCCTTGCCCATTATCTGAGTAAACTTCTACTATTTGTTTTTTTTTTGTCTCTCTATTATTAATAATCAATTAATTAAAAATAATTGATATTTCTCGAAATTTCCACTTCATTTATTCCATATGGTAAACATTTTTTGCTAACAATTATACAAGAAATATATCTAAATTATAATATTTACCGAAATTCAATTAAATTATGTTAATATTGGAATTGGTAGATTTACGTATATTTAATTCAATGTTATAACAACAAATTTTTTTTATTATAAATCGACCAGAAACTAAAATCGCAATTTGTTCCAATAAAAACAATGAAATAGGTCATGAATTCTGCATTATCCTCATAAATATTTAAACATAACAATCTTTAATCAATAATTGAATAATTATCATTGTTTTATTCAACTGTTTACATGTAATGAAGGTGTAGTTGTTGAATATTATTAAAACAACCTTATAGTAAATTATGTAGGTTTTAAGAGGATTTCCTAATAATAATCTATCGACTTTTGGATAAATAAAAAGTCGATTCTTATCCTTCAGAATTAAAATTAGGTTTTTTGTTTTCTGTAAAGGAAAAAAAAAACAATATTTAGGTCAATTTTCCAAACAATCATTATTAGAAATTTCAAAAAAAATTGCGTCAAATCTCCAAAATGGGTGTGAAAAAGTCGAATATTTTATAAATGTCCGGATGATTGTGTGTGACGGCAACCATTTTGAATTGAAAACTAAATTGCAAATTTATTCAAATTAAGTAATATTAATATAACTAATAATGGAATTAAACAGAAAATGTTGACTAATATTCATATAAAACTGATTCAATTGATAAATAAACTGATTGACATAAAAGGCCATAAATAAAGAAATTTCTTAATATATTATTCGTATTATTAATTATTGAAATTTATTCCCAGAATCGGATTCGACAATTGTAATTTTAATTTGTCTGTTAATTTGATGGTTCCTTTTTGTTTTTTGTCTTTGGTTGTTTCAAATTTAAATAAAGTCAATATTCCAATTTGTCCGTTCTAAAAATACAACGTTGGGAATGTTTGAATTTTTTTTTTATATTCCCACCAACTATATCTTTATTAATTATTGCGATTTTCTATTCTAAATATTGCAAATTGACTATTAAAAAAAAAAAGTGATTTATGATAGCTATATGTCAATTATTGTCGATAATTGTATTATATTGTTGTTATTTGTCCATAAATTTAACAGATTTATCACGAAATTAACTAATTGTTAAATAAAATAACACCGAACAACCTCCAACAATAACAAAATAGAGTAATTATCCAATTTATTAATTTAATCAATTTACGAAACGGTAGTATTAGTCGATTAATCAAAATTAAAAATACTTACATGAACTATTTTTCTATTTTTTCATTTCCAAACAACGATAATTAATTACCATATAAGCGGTAAATAGCAAAAACAAAACACACGTGAATTATTATTTTGTACAAATCACAATATAAAAACGCACATGTATCTTCTACAATTAATTTAACATAAATGAAATATCGTTAATTAATAATAATTGTTGTTGTTAAATTAAACAATAAAAAAACTAACCCCTTTCACTATTTTTTAGAAATTATTATCAATTGTTGTTTGACCAAATTTGAATTGAATGAAATACGGCGCCAGCACTTTTTTCAAGAACCTCCACACACACACACACACACCATCGGCCTTCAAATTCTGCTGTTATTCAGTTGTATTGCTGATACCTAGTGCCAACTAATGCTTTAGATTCGCTACAACAACAACAACAACAACAACAAAAACAACAAGCAAAGAGCCTCGACGGGGGACACTTTCACTATCGAATAAAACTTAACGCCGTCCTCTTCCACCTGTTGTTTTTTCTTCTTCTTTTATATTGTATTGTATAGATGTGTGGGGATTGTTTTTTGTTTTGTTTAAATGTAAATTTTTAAATGATAGTGTAGGTTGATGGACAGGTTTCAATGGTTCTAATAACAATTTTATTTGATGGTTGACTAATAACTAAGTTGAATGAATAAAATCGTGCTCCTGCTGGTACCATTTTTTTTTTTTGTTATGGGTGCTCTATGACGACATCGCGCCCCCTTGAATGTGCGCAAACACTAGTCAATATTTCCACAAAGATAATCTTCAATAGAACTTGGAAATTGGATGGCTAGTTAAATGCATTGATCCATGGACCGGTGCCAACTATATAAAATAAACTGAATTATTACACAAAGACCAGTTATCTATCCGGAAGCTATAATTTTCTTCTTTATGTTAATTCGTCGTGACTTCGTAGGAAGCAAATTTTTCTATTTTCACATCCAATCGATTTTTAAAAGAAACCATTGCTTACATTTCAGGGAATAAGCAGGAACAAATTTCAGGAATTTCCAGACAAAAAAAAATATACATTTTTTTTTTTTGAGTAACTCTTAAATTTAATTCCCGTACATCGTCGAATATTTTATATAATTTTATATTGTCTCTATAATAATTCCAAAATGTATCAATTATTATTTTTTTAAACTACAAATATTTAAACAATATAATATGATCACAGGATCAATTAGATTTTATAAATTATAAAACTAAAATTACACAATAATTATTATATTAACCCACATTCAACAAATAATTTTCCATAAGAAAACCAAATTACTTCCAATAGGAATATTTCGTACAAAAAAAAATCATTAAGTTTGTTGCTGAAAACAAAACAAAAAAAAAACTAATTTGACTCCATTTACAAAAAAATTATTATAAGAAAAAAAAAACAAAACTCGAATCTAACAAAAAATACTTACTTAACAATAAAAATTAATGCATGATGGAATAATATAAGCATAAGAAAAATAATGAAAGCTTTATCTGCGTGGGTGGAGTGTATGTTGCGTGTATGATTGAACTTCCCTTGATAGTGAACTAGCTGAACTCCATCTAGACATCTACCACAACCAAACATAATAATAAGCCACACCACCAATAAAAGTATTTAAAAAAAAAACCTACTACTACTACTAAAATCTAGTGCAAAAAAGATTGTGGTAGTTCATGCTTTATAGATAAACATGCAATTTGAATCATGCTTTCAAAAAAAACAACAAAAAAATGGTTTGGTGATAGTAATGCTTACAATTTTTTATAAATCTCAAGATTTGTTAATTTTCCTCTTCTATTTTAAATAATAAGAAATCCATCAATTAACCAATAAAAATAATAATTAATTAATTACCTGAGAATTTTCATCGTATTGTAATGATGGTTGTGTTGGTGTTAGAAAATCAGTCGGTGCATTTGGATCATTTACCGGTTGTGGTATAAAAAAATTCATTTGTGATGTTTGATTGGCTATTGGCATTGTTGCAGCAACAGGTGGTAATGGTTGTTGTGTTACAGCTTTTGTATTCGGATTGAAAACATCAATATACGATTTTTTTAAATCTACAATAAAATTCAATTTGAAATTTTTTATAAATATAACTGATTTATAAAAATACTTCGGCCTCTTTGTAATTTAAACATATTAGGTTGTGGTACTATAGGTGGTTTACCACTACTATTATCCATTATAGGTTGTTGTATTGTAGTTGGTTGTATTAAATTATTTTGTATAGATGGTAATTTTGGTTGGATATCAGCCATTTTTGGTGGTGGTTTAAAATCATTACCACCATCACCATTTTCTTCTTCTGTATTAACCCAACGTTTCTTTTCCGGATCCCAAACAATCTAAATAATAAATAAATTAAATTAAACATTAGTAAAAAATTTATTACCAACTTACTGTTGGATTTTTATCATCAGGTAGTTTAATTTGATTTTTCGGTTTTAATGATAATTTACTGAAAATACCACCAAACCAACCATTACCCGATGATTTGACTAATGAATTTTCTTCTATTTTCGATTTAGTTAAAGTTTCTTTTTTTGATGTTGTTGTTGTTGTTCCTGCGGCTGCTACATTTTCCTGTGGTAAAGGTTCATCATTATAAGCCATGGATTTTTGTTGATTTGGCATTGATATTGTTGGTTGTTGTACTGGAATGTCCTGTGGAAAAATTATAAAAAGACCAACAATTTATTATATTTAACAAAACTTAAATTGTTAGGTTATTTATAATCAATCTAAAAAAATTAAATAATCAATTCAAATATCTTTATTTAAAAATAAAAATATTACAACTTCAAGCACGCTTTCTATTTTATATATAAACAATAAAATTTTTATTAATAAATCTAATAAATGCACCATAATTAATCACAACAATTGCACAGAAAAATAACATTAATAAAATTTACAACACACAGTTTAATTAGTAAAACAACAACAACATTTTTATTAATACCAAATTTTTCTCTACAACAACAACAATTTTGCTCAAATTGCAATAATTACTAAATAAAAGCACCATTAATCTATTTTCTAAACAGGTCTATCTATATCGAAAGTTTTTGGTGGTCCATATTCACGTACTTTTTGCGATTGATTCAATAGATTTTTATCGGATTTCTTTTCAATTTTTTCATCAGTTTTAAATGGTACATCAATTGGATAAGTACCACCAAAAACTAATGGTTTATAAACAATCTCTTTATCTTGATTATTATTATTTTTATTAAATAATGAATTTTTTATGTTTGAAAATACATTTTTCGTTCCTTTTTTCGACCATGCATCAACTGTATCAGTTATTATATCGTGTTTTAATTTTTTCGTATTCAAATTTCTATCGAATTTCAATTTATTAAAATTTGCACTAAATTCTTGTGCTGTTATCGACATATCACTTTGTGAATCATAATATTTAACAATTGTTGTTGTTGTCGCCGGTGGTGGTGTTGTTGGTGGTTCATTTGTATCCAATGATTTATATTTATATATTTTACATTTCTTATTATTATTATCATTATCATATTTCATATCGAATGTATTATATTTTGTTAATTTCGAATCATTTTTTATTGTTATTATTTTTGTATTTGTTGTATCTTTATAACAAATTAATTGTGATTTCTCTTCATTTTTATAATATAAATTTTTTTCACGTCGACGACAACAACGTCCTGTCGTTGTTGTTGCTGTTTCTAATTCAATATCACTACCATCTTGAGAGGAATTTTTTTTATAAAAACTATCATTTCTCAAACGGCTACTATTAAAATCTTCAGCACTACGTATCTTAAATGGGTAAATTTTCGACTTTTTACCAAAACCTTTATTATTATTATTATTACTACTTATTATAATACTATCCAATGATTTTTGTGGTTGTTGTAGATTTTTTTTCGTATTATTACTATTTGTTGTTAATAATAAACATTTATTGTTAGTAATTTCAGGTGATAGTAAATTTGAATTATTATTATTATTATTATTATTAGTATTAGTACTTGTTAATCGTTTACGTAATACATTTGTTGTTGTTGGATTTAACTTGAGATTAATTGATGA
>JAZBGX010000983.1:9424-20617 GCA_037414775.1 Zonitis immaculata | reverse complement strand
GTGACGCTACTGGTTTATTATTAATAATAATAATTCAAAGCATATAGTGTAGAATTCAATCAAAAACATTGCGCAGACAATCAGTCGCTCCCTATCCACTCAATTATTAACAACAATAATCGGTTAATAAATTAATTGTTTATTTAATTAATTGGCAAATAATTATGAGGAAATGGTAACAAGTGAAGACGCTACTACTTCATCAAATCAATCGTCACCTAATATTAAAGACACCGATGATAATTTCAAATATCAATTAAATCGATTCAATAGTGTATCAACAACTTGTATTGATGATAATGATGATGATGATGATGTTGATGATGATGATGATTGTAACGATGGTATAGTTAGTTTAAATAATAATGGAAATGATTTAGCACCATTTGGTAATATATCGGTTGTTAATTCTAGTGATGTACATTTTGGTAATCGGACATTTTATGAAGGACCAGTGACTATAAAACAATTTTTATGTGCCAATAATCAATTAATTACTGATAATAATTGTGATAATGATAATTTAAAACAAAGTGAAATTGTTTTAGATCCGGTTGCTGTTAAAGTTGGTTTAGATAATTTAGGTTTTTTGAAAGATGAACAAAACTCCGGTACTAAACAACAACAACAACAACAACAGGAAGAGTTACCTAAAGGTAAATAAATTAATAAATTCGATTATCGACTTGATTGTTATTAATAATACAAATATTGATTTTGTGTATCTTCGATAAATTGTAATTGTTGTTGTTAATGTGTTGCAATTGTTTTGAAAATAAAAATTAGAAACTTTCCAATATGGTAAAATTCATGTCAATAATCCTACTTTTTTTGTACCAAATCCATTTTATTATAAATATAATTTCGGTTTTATTATTTTACTTACGAGATAAATTGATGCTTTTTATAGAATTATTATCAACAGAAATCCTTAAAATAAATAAATTAATAACCATAACAGAACCTTGAATTAAATTAGCGGTTATTACAATACGATAATTATTTAGTTAATTTAAATTTTTGTCCACAGGTCTAGATAAGTTCTATAAATTCTTCCGAGAAAACCATGTAATCCTAGTCACATTTCTTGCAATTTTAATGGTATCATTAGCCATTCTAATGATTATACTCTTAACAAAGCCTAGTCCAGTTGGTATCCCAACAAATCCAGAATATACAGATGAAGATGATAAGATCGAGCCGGTTCCAGCACCAATCGGTAATTATTATTCGAAAAAACAATATTGGATTATTACAATTTTTTTTTTGTGTATTCTAGATCCGACTATTAATACAACGATCAATTCAAAACTGAAATTAGTCAATCGTTTAGGTTGGCTAGCCCAACCGCCCGTCCAACCAACAAATCCATTAAAAACCCCAGTACCTTTAATTATTGTATCCCATACAGCTTCCGGTAATTGTACATCACAAGCTCAATGTATATTACAAGTACGATTAATACAAACATTCCATATTGAAAGTCGTGGCTGGTGGGATATTGGCTATAATTTTCTAATTGGTGGTGATGGTGAAGCTTATGAAGGACGTGGTTGGTTAAATGAAGGTTCACATACATTCGGTTATAATAATATTAGTTTAGGTATATCATTTATTGGTACTTTTAATAAATATTTACCGACAAAAGCGCAAATTGTTGCTTTCCAATTATTATTGAAACGTGGTGTTGAATTGAATTATATACGGAAAGATTATAAATTGATGGCGGCAAGACAATTTCAAACAACACAAAGTCCAGGACAAGCACTGTATGATTTGATGAAAACGTGGGAACATTGGGCGGAAACACTATAAATCTCTGCAGTCGAGATATGTGATAATTTCAATTTTTTCTCGAACAAAAGACTGATAATATAGAAAATTATTTTATAAATATTGATTGTATACCATTTATCATACTTAAAATAAATATTTACACTCTATAACCTACTCATATCTAATAATAAACCCTATTATAAATAAATGAGACACACTGTATAAAAAGTCATAATTTGAAAATAGCGCTCTATAGTTAGGGAATAATATTTATTTATATTGGTAATAAACGCGCAATATTTAAACATAATAATGATTTTATCAAATTATTTGTTTATAAATGGTGTAATTTTATGGATTATAAATGAATATCATATCAAAATCGTTTATTTTGTTTTACATTTCGTTTATTTTATCAATTTTGTGCTATTTTTATTTTATTTATTTACAGCTTCCTATATTGCCGACATGATACCAAACAATAGAAGCTTATGGTTAAAAATTGTTGAATAAAAACTATAAATATTAAAATTCTATTAAACAATAATCTTATTTGTATGGATGTGGTGTGAATATGGATTTTTTTATTTAAATACGATAATTTTGGGTTACATAATACGATTTATTGAGATTGTAATTTAGAGGTTAGGTCAAGTTTTCTATTATTTTTTTTCTATATAATTTCCCATGTATTTATAGAAATTTTCCACTATCTAATACAAGATATGTTAATAAATCGGTGTGAAATGAAAAGAAAACGTAGAGATTGTGCATCACCTCTAATTGATGATAATCCGAAAAGGTAGGAATTTCAATTGTTTTATCATTATTTTATCGATAATAATTATAGTTATTGTTTAATTATTAGGACAAAGGTACATGCACAACGGAAATTTGCACAAGGCTCCAATGTTAATAGTCCTGTAATAACACCAGTTAGAGAAATTGAAAAACAAGAAGTCGACGTAATGCCGGAACCGGTTGAATTATTACCAATAAAACGTCCAAATACAGAAGATTTCCTAACATTTTTATGTTTCCGTGGTACACCGATTCTACCACCGAATTTGAATTTTTTCAATACAGCTTCAATTGTCGATACAAATGGTCAAGTACATGAAATTAAAAGTGAATCACCCAAAAATGGTCCAATCGATACATCGGCAATTGCTAAAGCTTCCGGTTCATCTGAACGACCATTTATTGCATTTGGTGTACGTAAACGAGCCGATCCTATAGTTATTAGTAAACAAATGGATAAAAAACGACGACATGCTTTAGCTTTACAAGCGCTAAGACGGAAATATCAAGAACAAAGAATGGCGAAAATTCGAGCTGTTACTATAAGTAAATTATCAGAAACTAAAACTAATAAGACATTAGTACGTTCGAATTCTGTATCGAAAAATGAGACAGTTTTAAAGAAAACTACTGCAAATACAACTAATCCAATACATAAATCGAATAAAGTTAGTGTTGTTTCGACGAAACATGTAAAAGTAACAACACAAACTGTTAAAAGCACTTTAAGAACACAAATCAAACCGAAAATGTGTTTGAGAAGTTTCCGTGGACGATTCATACAAAGGGAATTGCAATTTAGAAATAATATGAAAAAGAAAACACTTCCAATCAAACGAATTGAGAAAAATGATGAAGAAAGTGGTAGTGGAACAATATCCGAGTATTCGTCAACTGAAGATGAAGAACGTTCAATTAATACAACAAAAGAAACTAAATTGAATCCGAAAGTTGTTCTGTCTAAAGTTAAAGTTGCTAAAAAATCAGCACCAGGACCGAAAAAACCAGCCGAAATTAAGTAAGTTCTAAATTTCATATAAATTATTGAATTTTATTAAAATTGTTTTTTGATTTTTTTAGTTTTAGGATAACGCGTTCTAATAAATTTATAAGTAATAAAATGAAATCAAGACGACAACAAATGAAACAATTGATTCTAACAACACCAACAAATATTGTTAAACCACGAACTTTACGTTCGCATACATTAAAGAAAATTGATGGAAATTTTACATCACCTAAAAAACAGAAATTGATGCAATTACGCAAACAGAAAGAATTTGAACGTACACGATCGGAAATAACAACAATGACAACGAAAAAAGAGACAAATGAATTACAAAAAAAGAATATGAAAACGTCAATCAATGTCAAAAAAGACAATAAAGAAAATACGGAGAATATTAGAAAAGAAGCAATCAAATCTGTTGAAAGTGCGAAAAAACTGATTAATAAAATTAGCGAGACTAGTAAGAAACGAATAACATCACCAACTCCATCGACTTGTTCAGCTGTAACAAATAATAAAAATAAATCAACGAAAAATACAAGAAAAAGTGATTTGAAGATTGTCGAACCATTAAAACGGAAAGAACAAGAACGTATACGATTTGAATTGAGAAGAATACCACATGTAACAGCTGAAACGGAATTGGAATTGCAAAAGGAACAAAAAACCAAATCGCCACCTGTTATAGTCGATAAAAGACCAATGAAAACTGAAATTAATAATAAAAGAAATTCAGAAATCGAAATTCGAACATCACAACGACCTAGTAGAAAAACAAAAGAAGCAGCAGCTATTTATATGGAAATTTTAAGTCATAAATTAGTTAATGATAGTAAAATTGATGATGATGATAATATATCGATTGATAGTTTTCCTGAATTACCGAATGTTAAGAAAACTGAACAAAGAGAGAATGAATTGAAAGCTAAAGCTAAATCGCATAATGATGGTGATAAGAAAAGTTTGATTGAAACAAAAAATCTTCGATCGTCGGATAGAAAACGGGGTAATCCAATCAAAAAGAATCAACTAGATGATGATAGAAGTGAAAAAATTAAAATAGATGATGTGAAAATTTGTGATCGAAAAACTCGTTCTAGTGGTCCACTAGAAAAAACTAAAGATATCGAATTGAAAAATGAAACAAATGAAATTATAGAAACGAGAAAAATTACAAATAAAATTGAAAATAAACGAAAAATCGAATCAAACATTGATAATTCAACGAAAATAACTAAACAACAAAAATCTGAAATTAAAGATGATGATTCTTCGAAAATAATAATGAAACGTGATGAAATTCCTCGTAGACAAACGCGAAATTCTTCACAAAATATCCACGATAGTAGTGATAATGATTCAGATGAATCGTATCGAGTTGATATTCGTATACCAAAAAAACGTTTAATAACACGCAATAAATTACTTAAATCATATAAAAGTGATAGTGATGATATAATTGATAACGAAGAAGGTACTGATAATTCATCGATTTCTGATATTAAAAAAGTTTTACGATTAAAAACGAAAACTTATAAAGAAATTAGTTCGAGTGAATCAGATCAATCAACAACATCGGATGTTAATATAAAACCGACAAGATCAATAACAACAACGACAACAACAAAAAATAAACGTTTCACAAAAACACGTAGCCAACGTAAAAGTGAACCGAGTTTTAGTGATTCAGATGAAGAACCATTATCGAAATTAACACAAAATAAAATTAACGAAATCAATAATAAAAATGATAATGTTAGTGTTGATAAAAAACAAGAGATTGTCGATGATAAAATAGAGAATGTACGTGAAATAAAGCCGAAACGTGAATGTGCAAAACGTCCACAAAATTATTTACCAATGTTTTCATCATCTGAAGAAGAAGATTTCTTTTTTGGTTATGAATTAATGAAACAAGAAGAAAAACCAAGAAAAATTAAAGATAATAATAATTGTGGTCATGCACCGACAACATCGGATATTGGTCGACGTTTTGGTAAAGGTAAAGTTAATATGTCGAATGAACAAATTGAGAAATGGTTGAAAGAATCAGCGATGGCTGGTAGTTTGAAAAATGATAATGATGAAATGTTGAAATTCAATGAAAAAATACCAACAGAAACATCATTAAATTCAAATGATAGTATTGATATTGAAAAATTGAAAACATCATTATTATTATCATCTGATATTGATGATAAAGTTGATATTGATTGTAATAAAAAAGAAACAGCATCAACAACAAGTAGTATAAATGAGAAATTGGAAAATAATAAAAATAATTTATTGAAACCGAATTTAGATCGGAAATTGATATTTCGTAAAGATAAATTATCGACAATACCGAATATTAATGCATTCTCAGCTGATAATGAAAGTAGTGTTTATGCTTTTGAAGAGAATGAAGATTTAATGAAAATGAAAACACCATTTAGACGGCCATCTAGACGTCCATCTAGTACTGCTACATCACGATCAGAAGATGAATCGTCGAAAGTTGACGATTCCAATAAAATTGGTAATTCTCTTCAATTATTAGTATTATTATTATTATTATTGAAATATAAAATTGTAACTTTATTCTAGCACAATTTCGAATACCGTCATCGATAAAACAACAAGATTCTAATAAAATTAAAAATGAGATTTGTGATGAGGATACAACAATATTCGAACAAAATTTACAATCAGACAATGATAATTCGAATCAATTGAAACCATCTATTTCGACTGTAATAAAAAATAATAATAATAATAATAATACTAGAACAGAAATGATACCACCACAGGCAGTTGTACCAAAAAAATTACCAATATCAAAGATAGATGATGATTTTAAATATAAAATACCAAGTTCGCCTAGTGCCAGTTCATCATCTAGTGCCAAATTATATAAAAAACAAGGCATAAAAACAAAATTACGTACAACAAATGATATACAACCGATAACAGTTAATGAATTTCCAATAAATTCAAATCTAGCACAATTAATATTAGCACCAACATATTATCCGAGTGAAAAAGAATTTCAAGATCCTATTGAATTTATTGAAAAAATCCGTCCAAAAGCCGAACAATTTGGTATATGTCGTATTGTACCGCCGAATACATTCAAACCAGAATGTAAAGTTACTGATGATATGAGATTTACAGCTTATAATCAATATGTACATAAAATGTTGTATCGTTGGGGGCCGAATTTTAAAGAATTAATGGCTATTAAAAAATATTTATCGACACAAAATATCAGTTTAACACACCCACCATGGGTATTTATTATTATTATTATTATCATAGAAATTATTGATTTATAATAATAATTTTTAATTATAGATTGGCGGTATGGAAGTAGATTTGCCACGTTTATATCAAACTGTACAATCTTTAGGTGGTTTAAAGGAGGTAATTGAAAAGAAGAAATGGCCTAAAGTTTCTGATGCAATGAAAATACCAAAATCAGCACAAGATCGTGTAACAAAACTTGACGATATTTATTGTAAATATCTTTTACCTTACGATACATTATCACCAGGTATTATTATTATTATTATTTTTTTGTGATAAAATTGTTGATTTAATGATTTTTTGTTTAGCTGAACGTGAGAAATTATTTGATGAAGTTGAAACTGATTGGGCGAAACGTGAATCAAAATCATTATTAAAATTACAACAGAATTTAGATGATGATAATGATGATAGTGATACAGAATCGGATAATGAAGCTGAAGAATGTATTGTTAAAGGTCGTGGTATGGCTTTAAATGCATTTTATCGTATTGCTCGTAATACAATGAGTATGTGGTTTAAAACAACAGAACCACCAGTTGATGAAGTATTTGTTTTTTTTGAAATTATTATGTCATTATTTTTTTGAAATTTTTAATATTTCAAGGTTGAACAGGAATTTTGGAAAAATGTTACATTAAAACAAAATCATATTTGTGTACATTCCGGATCGATTGATTCTGGTAATTGGGGATATGGTTTTGCTGTATCGAAAAATAGTCCATTTGCACGACATGCTTGGAATTTGAAAGTTTTAACAAATAATAGTGGATCAGTTTTAAGATCATTAGGACCTATTATGGGTAATTATAACATATATGTTGACCATTGATTATCAAATGCGAGTGTGTCAAAAAGTTGAATAAATTTGATAACCACTGGTTTTTCATATATAAATCAGAGATAGAATGAGCAAAAAATAGGGAGAAAGATGTACATAATGCTAGAGAAAGAGAAAATAGATAGGGGTGGGTAGGTGAGGGGATGTCAGAGAGATGGTGAGAAAACGGGATGTGGAGAGAGACTGAAAGAAAGAGTGAAAGGGTGGGAAATGCCGAGAGAGAGAGCTGCATGTGAGGAACAGAGAAAAGTAGGGAGAGATAATATGTGATGGGGATAGGTATATAGAGGAAGAGAGAGTGAATTATAGAAGAGAAAAAGAGATATATGGATATCGCAAGTTATTGAAAAAAATATTGTTTTTTTTTTGGACCTTCATGCTAAGAGAAAACCAATTTTCATTGACTACCCACCCTAAATATGCCGTAAATTTTTTTTAATATTTATAACATGGTTTCAGGTGTGACAGTGCCAACTTTACACGTTGGTATGGTATTTAGTTCATGTTGTTGGTATCGTGATCCACATAGTCTACCATGGATTGAATATTTACATACAGGTGGTAATAAAATATGGTATGGTATACCAGATTCGGCAAGTGAATCATTTCATAATGTATTAAAAAAATTAGTACCAAATTATTGTCGTAATAAAACATTATGGTTACCATCTGATACAGTAATGGTACCACCAAATTTATTAATTGATAATGGTGTATCGTTAAGTCGTATTGTACAAGAACCTGGACAATTTATTATTGTATTTCCAAAAGTATTTACATCAAGTATTAGTACCGGTTATGTTGTATCAGAAAGTGTCTATTTTGCACCACCATATTGGTTAAATAATGCCCATAAAGTATTTGATGATTTACGTAATAGTTGTGAACCATCGATGTTTTCATTAAATCGTTTATTATTAAGTATTATTAATGATTCACGTACTAGTATTGATGTATTAAAACAAATATTACCTGTTATTATTGAACTCTGTGATAATGAGAAAACTAAACGTAATAAAATACGTGATTGTGGTATTAATTTATATGAAAAATTACCATTACCAGATGCACCGAATATAAGAAAGAAAAAGAAAATACAGGATGAAGATAGGGAATATGAATGTGAAATTTGTCGAATGAATCTATTTGTTTCTATGGTAGTGTTTTTTTTTTCACTTTTTTTTTAAATTTTCAATTAAATTACAAAATTAATTTTAGATAATTGAAATACAAGAAGATGAAATTTATTGTTTAGATCATGCAATTGAACAGATTGAAAATAAGAAAATACAAAGTAAACATTGTAAATTATTATATACTTATGATGATAAAGAATTAGAAGTTTTACCTGGGAAAATAAATGGTATTATTGAGAGTAAATCGCAGAAAAAAATAACAAATAAATATACAGGTATGCCAACGTTACTTAAATAATAATATTATTTAATTATTTTATATATATATATATATTTTAATTGTAAGTCAAATTTATAGAGATTATTTTTTTATTAGAGACAATTTTTTGCAAAAATATATATATTATTTAAAATCTTACTCTATGTAAATTAAAATTTTAAATAAATAAGTAGGTAACTGTACAAATAAGCGCTTATATAATTGAATTTTATAAACATACACACAAACAATCACATTTATTATTATTATTATTATTAAGTATAAGTGCAAGTTTTGTTTGAATTGTTCTATTATTTTCTTCTTGTGGAATGTGATGTGTATTTGATATTTTCTATCTATCTCTTGTATTTAATATATCAAAAAGTACTTGTGTATCATTTTTATTATTATCATTATCACTATCACTAGTTATTAAATCATCATTAATTAATTGTTCATTAAATTCATTCAATTCAGATTCAACTTCATAAATCGGTTTTTTTTGTGGTAATGATTTTAATTTATGTACAACATGACAAATAATACCTGATAGACAAATTAATAAACCGATTATATTGATCGATGACATTTGGTCCCCGTTCCATTCAACAGCTAAAACTAGAATGAACACTTCCTAGAATAGAAATGAATAATTTAGTTTTTATATATTCAACGTTATCAGTTTGAATAATTGTGCATTCAAGTTCAAGTTTATTAACGGAATTTACCTTGAAAATTCCGGCTATAGCAAGTGTTAAACTCGATGTATATTGTATGACCATAACTTCAGTTACTTCCATAAAAAATGCAATCAATGCACCTAATAATATTTTAATTAATATATTAAGAAATATTGTTGTTTCATTGAAACGAAACAATTGACAATTCCGTATAATATAAGGTCCTTCTATCCATATAAAGAATGGTATAACTGATATTATCATCCATGGTTGCATATGGTAAATCATATCGATTGGATTTTTCATACCGACTTTCGATTTTTGTAATAATAATTGTATACATGTCCATCTTATACCACTCGATATTGATGCTAATAATAATAATATAAAACCCAATAGATCGAAATTTGTAGCTTTATATGTAAATAATATTAAACCAATTGTTATCATTATAACAGTTACACAAAGACTCCATGACTAGAAAAATTGTTAAGATTCAACAAATATTTTTTAACAATAACAAAAATAAATAATTACTCTTTTTTCTAGTTTAAATAATAGTGAAAATCCTAAAATAAAAACTATTGTTGTCGATTTCGTCATCGTATACCTTGAAAACAAATTATTAAATAACACTTTTCAATATAAAATACGAATAAATAAATACAATGAGACTTGAATTAATTCCAAGCCCCAATTCGAGAGGCCTATATCCAAACCGCTAAAAATCCCCATAGGGGCTATAGCCACAACATATTCTCTCCATCCAAATACAATTCGTATTTTATTCGATTTTCTCATAAAAATTAATCGAATCAACATAGCCAATAGAAATTTTATACTCATATGAATTAGAACTGTGACTAATGGAAAATGGAAACTCTAAAATTGAAATTTATTATTCACAAAAAATATCGGTCCGTATATTAACGAAATAATCACCTGGTATAACCATCGTTGATAAAATGTTAAACATATGGATGGTATATAATAAGTACAAATTAATATTGTTGTTAATAATGTTGACCAACAACAAATTGGATTGAATAATTGTCGTTGTTTGATCGGATCAAAATCACTAATTTCTTCATTATCAGTTAATACAGCTTCGTATTTGATTTTCGATGAACGTCCAATTGTCTGTATTAGAACCATTTTGTTTGGTTAATTTTCTTGTAATTAATTATCAATTAAATCTATCGACATTGTTGTAATCAGTGAATTACCAATAAATTAACAAAATTTGTAATCACATTTTACGTGTAATATTAATTTATTTGATAAAATTAAGCGAGGTTATGTTAGAAATCTGTCAAAAAAATTTGACAGTTTTTGATAAGGATTCAGTAGCGGCTCGTTTTTTTTCTGTTTTGTTTTTGTTAATCAATATTTATTAAATTTTTTTA
>JAZBGX010000981.1:0-22540 GCA_037414775.1 Zonitis immaculata | reverse complement strand
ATTTCAACCATTTTATAGTTGTATAAATTATAGACTTCCTCTAACAATAATAATAGTATGCCCCTTTGATGGAATACTTTTTTTTAATTAGTTTGATATATATGCGTATTTATCAACACAAAAATATACTGCATGTTTACCTTTCCAGCAGTTCACTAGTTATCCAGCTACGTTGATAAAACATTTGTCACAACCCACCCTGATTGAGTTATCCATCCCTGATTTTCACTTGTTCGTTGCCCTCCCTCTATTTTGTCGTTGATCTGCCAACGCAGCATTCAAACATACACACACCACTACCCTTGTTATCCAACTATATATAATTTGAACGGAGTATGAGCGAATATGACACTTTTGCTATTGTTAAAACAAGGTGTTTTTTCGTTTGTTTCTATAAATATAACACAAAAAAGAAAGACTCAAATTTACAAATATAGCAATTCTTATAAGGGGTGGGTTCGTGAAAATTGTTTTATTCGTATTATTGCAAATCTAATTCTCTAACATTTGTATTGTTGTTGTTGTTTACTCTTTTGCTTTCTAGAAAACCAAATAATAAAATCGGCAAATTAAATCGGAATAGTAACTTAAAACTCATTGATTTTGGGTATTATGATTAAAAATTATCAATAATAATGGAATGAGATTTATTGTTAATGTTACAATCAAACATTAAAGTTTTAAATTAAAATGCACGCCAAAAAATTTATACAACAACTATATAGCAAATAATGCATATTTTTAAAATCATAATACGTGATTCTGATGTGTCAAAACTACAAATAAAACATATACACACACGCAAACAACATACAAAAAAAAACTTAATCATTTTCAGTCACATTATTGACTTTTACATCGTCAGAATTGACATCAATCTTAGTTTCTTTTTTCTCCTCACCATTCTTTTCACTACTATATTTAAATCTATAATTTTAAAATTAAATAAATATATTTTTTTCAATTTCAATTAATCAACGATACCTATCGTAACGTTCACCATTCAAATCTTCATCTTCATCTGAACTTTTATTACCAGATTCTTTTGCTAATAAATCATCTAAATCTTTATCAACATCAGCCCATAATTTATCATCTCGAGCTTCTTCATCTTCGGTATTTTTACCATGACAATCATCATTATCTTTATCATCATTTTTAATTGATTTTGAATCAATATCGTCATTAGAATTTTTATGTTCTAGACGTTGTTTATCGACTTTTTCAGCTGTCTCTTTACGTTGCAACTTTTCAGCACGTTTTTCAAGATCTTTATCTTCTTTGTAACGTATATATCGTTGCATATGTGTTCTTTGTTTACAATGTTTAGTTAGAACTGAAGTTATTGAATCATCGTTACTCCGTCCAACATACATTTTGCATAAATCACAATAATAAGCCTCAATTTTACGGATTTGTTCGATACCAATACTCACTGGTTCTTTAATATCTTTTGCCTCTTCATCCTCAGTTGCGTCACCTAATTTTACAAATATTAGTATATTAGTAAATTTTAGAGATTATTGAGATAATAATGTTTCCTAATTTTAGTGGATTATTTATGTATAAAATAACATATAATCTGTGGAATTAGGATTATTATTTACGTCTCTATTGACACTTGAATACAAACGGAAATTGTTATTCAAGGAACACAGAAACGATTTTGTTGAGTAACAAAAAATAAAAGAAATTCATTACCATCGCCTACAGAATCGATGGTTGTGAAATTGCCGAGATTATCATCAAATTCATCACTATGTTCACCATTTTCTAACCGTTGTTTTCTCTGGGAACAAAAAAAATGAAGATATGAAACTACAAATTCCAATAATTCCTCAAATAAACTTACTTTTAAATGTTCAATTGAACAACAATGACTCTCGTATGTCATTGGACTTTTAAACGTAATGCTACAAACTTTACAATAAGGCATCAAAAATTTCTTCATATTTTTATGTGATTCTGATGTTTGATGTACAGCCTTACGTTGTTTATAATTCAATTTACATAATGGACAAAAATTTGTTCTTGGTGTTAGATCATCACTACTTTTTTCTAATTCATTTTGAGCATTACGTTGTGCTAATCTCATTTGTGATAAAATTGATTTTTGTTTCATTGCAACTTTTCTCATAGCTAACATATGTGTACGACTTTGTAAATGTATATCATATTTACGGAATGTTACAGCTTTTATACCACAATGTGGACAATTCAATTTTATAAATGCTTTACGTTTTGTTGTCGATTCATCTGTTTTATCAGTTTTTTCATCTTTCTCGGATTTTTTGTTATCACCACCAACATTCTCGTTATCGTCTTTGTCCTGTTTTGTTGGTGTACTTGTTTCAATACGAGATTTATCATCAACATCATCTTTCTTTTCATCATCTTCTTCATTTTTATTTTCTATTTTATGTTCCTCTTTCTTTTCCTCAACCTTTTCGTCCTCATCAGATTTACTTCCATCTTTTTTACGTGCAGCTATTGCGCTATTAGAGGAAAAAAAAACCATTATAGAATAAAGTGATATAAAACTCAAATGGAGTAATTAAAAAAAAATATAATAAAATAACAAAAATATTAGTTGATTATCAGATGCACATCCATCCAACTCTTCATTATTCCTGCACTTTTCAGCTTGCTCTCTTTCTTTTCTAGTTATTAGAAATAGTGTGATAAAATCATTTTTATAAACAAAACAAAATTAACTGATTTTGCTTAGACTCACAATACAACTGATTTCAAACACTCCAATAAGCCCCTTTGGTTATCACGTTCATCTATCTGCTTTTTTATAAATTATTAAATCATAATCAAATCAAAAAAGATCTTTTCTTCATCTATTAAGGCAATCAGATGTATTTGTTGTTGATATAAAACATTTCTATGGTTTTGTTTTCAATCTATGATCGAGAAAATTCACTATAAAACCCAATAAATCTTTCCAAATGCGAAGTAAATTTTATGAATTAATTATTAATTTTACGTAATTAATATTTGATACATTTTAATGAACTGTTTATACTTTTTTTTTAGTATTACTGTTCTGTTTATAAAATTGTTTTTAATTACCTCCGTAATTTGGATATTTTTAATTTCCTGGCGTGATCTATTGAACGTGACGAAAATATACGTTTACGAACAGCATAAGAGCTTTCATTTAGACGTCTTCTAGGAGGTAGACGTTCTCTTAACTTCACACCTCTTGAACCTCTAGAACTGATACGTCCTCTGTATCCTCCACGTGGAGGACCAGAAGGTCTACGAAATTCATCTCTTCGTGAAAATGGTGTAGGATGTCGATCACTTGAAAAGCTTCTACGTTCTGTATAACTTGAATCATAACGACTTGAACCATATCCACCATATGAACTATCATGACGTGAGCTAGGGGCCTGGATAACAATTATTTTTAATTTGGTGTTACTACAGTAGCGATACTAGGTGTTTTGACAACTTTTTTTATACAATATGCTTTTATAATGTTATTTTATAGTTCTAAATATTGTAAATTTGTCACATTTTATTCAATTTTAGTTTCTCAAATATTTTTAACAAAAACCTCAACCTCTATTCTGACGTACAAATGATGCTAGGTTTATCAATTTCTCTAGCACAAATCTCAATTCAACGTACATTTTTCTGACTCGAAAGCTTTTTATTATATTATTGCTAGATTAATTTTGGATTGATTCTCCTATTATAACAATTTTTTTTTGGTACCATTGTCGAAAACCTTTGAATTTTTGCTTCTTGAAATCACACCTGTCCTGTAAATTAAGCTAAGATTAATTAAAATATCAATCATACCTCATTTCTAGGTCTCTTTCTCTCTGGAGAACGATGCCCACTTTCACGACCAGAATAACTCGAATCCTGTTAGCAATAAAGAATTCCATTATATTAAATCAGCAAAAATAATTTGCAAGATTGAACTGTTTCCTAACTTTAGTAGATTATTTATGTAAAAAAAAACAACAAATAACCCGTGGAATTAGGATTCTTATTTACGTCTCTTTTGACTCTCAAATGCAAACGGAAATTATTATTCGAGAAACACAGAGACGATAATTATTTGGTGCTTTTTTTTAAAGATATAAACATACCCCTTTATAAGATTTTCGACTATCATCATGACTTTTTGATCCCGAATATCGTCTAGATGATGAACTCCCATATTTTGATCTTGAATCGAATGAATTTGAATATGATGAATCAAGACGGGCACTGCTACTACTGCTACCACCACCACTACCGCCACGTGAAGAGAAACTACCTCCACGTGGCGAATGCCATGAACCACGGCCACTACTCCATGAACTTGAACCACGACCGCCATTCCATGAACCACCACGTGAAGAACTCATTGTACCTCTCATATAGCCTCGACCACGTGGCATTGAAGCCCCACTTCGTATACTAAAAAAGGTAAAATAATTCTATATAAAATATAGATATATAAGAATAGACCACTTATGTAGAGTCCACTTTTTTATTGAGCTATCGCATACACTTACACGATAGTCCTAGTCCCATTACTAACGCGGTCTATTCTTATATGTCTTTGATGTCTATTATTATATATAATAACGGACATCTTGACATTATACACACGCTTCAGATAACCTTCAAATCTAAAATAAAAGTGAAAAATAATTGAGCAGATACTCACTTTTTATAGTAAGGCATGTTGGATTTAATTCTGTTTCATTTAAATTCAAAAAAATTGATTATCCAATACAAAATGAAAAAGAAAATTATAATGAACGTGTTAAATAAATGGCGGATGGCCAACTACGTTTATTTAAAAAAAAAGACAAATCTTACCTAATGTTAAATTAAATCAATTAACTTAAAGATTTTTGAATATTTATTTATTTGTTTGAAAAAAATTAAGATATTCTGAAAAATTTTAAAAAGAAAAATCGGAATTATAAACTTGATGCCGGCTTGTCGAACAAAAATAATATAATGGCTGACGCCTCTGTTTCACTATAGTTCTTTTTCTTTTTATTCTACCAACCACGCCGGTTTTCGTGATGATGGCGTCCACAGTATTCTTATCTTTATCATACTTTGGCAAATTCTGTCTCTCTGTCTTTTTCTCATCCTGTTAGTTCTTATGCTAGACGCTAACAGTTTCGCCATTAGTGAATAGTAAAAGTTTCCAAAATTGTCGTATCTAACACAAATATGATTGCTAATGGAAGTAATTTAAATCTAAAATATGTTTCAATTCTATTGAATTGATGAAATTAGTTATCTGATTGAATAAAATAATAACCTATCCATAAAAATTTCTGATTATTAGTCATTAAATAGGGTATTTATTTTAATTATGATAGTTATGTTGGTGTTATGTGATACACTAAATCTAAATACAGTAATCTATCAATGTTTAACAATATTGAAATGCTTTTCGTGTTGAATTAGAACAATATTTTTGGGAAATATAAATTAATTGTTTAAGTAATTATTGCGGTTGATAATTAGACTGGAAAATTGTTGGTTGAATGTTGAGAATTTTTGTTTTGTTCAAGCAATAAAAAAAAATGGGTATTGTGGTTTTAGATGTCGCTAGTGTTGCTTCGTCAAGTTATCGCCAACCGCACCCTCTGTCAAACACAGAAAGAAGCCATTCCTAATCGGAGTGAATTGAATAATTGAAGTAAGATCGTAATGGTGGCCGCAATAGTTGTGTAGTGTTAAAAAGATTTTCTTATTACCATAATTATTTATTGGAATATACATTATTTATATATATATTTCTCAATATTATAATCATGTCGTTAGAGATACGTTCAAGTTCGGCATCATTTAAAAGGGCCGAACAATTGAAACGTTGGGAAGAATCAGATACAAATCGTGAACCTACATCGCCGAAACAAAAATCACGTAAAATTAAATTCTCATCGGGATGTGTGTTCTTGGCAGCGTGCGCGGCGGGTGATAAAGATGAAGTATTAAAATTATTGGAAAAAGGTGCTGATATAAATACAGCGAATGTTGATGGTTTAACGGCTCTACATCAGGTAATTAATTGGATTTTTATTACTATAAATATTTTATTATGTTATTAAAATTAAAATATATGTATGTAAATTAGTATCCACCTGTGGCAACTTATCTGGTCTCTGTTCCGTGCAAGTGCTGCCCTGATTTTCTATGACGTAAAGTTGTATCAAACTGTATGTCAATATGGCTACCACAGCTGAGTTTTTTTTTCTAAAACCAAACGAAAATGTTGCACTTCTATATTCCAGATATTAATAATAATGGTCCGGTCAATGGTATTGATAACGTATCAAACATAGAATGGTAGTAGATAGAACCCATTCGATTTGGTTGTCTTCGTTTGTAAATCTTTCAAGAATCTTGATCATGATACGGAGATCTATTATTTGACTTTAAGTTTAATTTTAAAATAACATGTTGCTTTTTGACTTACATCACCTTTTAATTTATTTACTTAGCAAATATGTAGATAATGAGGCTTCTCCGAGAATGGTTCATGTCGTTTTTTTCTTTGGGACAAAATGTTGGAATTTCTTGTCTTTGGTTGTTAAATTTGTAAAATAATCGTATAATTTCTTTATTATCAAAAGGTTGTTCAAGATACGTGCTCTTTTATTCTACAATTTTTATAGTTGCCACATGAAAATCTCGATAACACATGATATAATGAACATCTAGTTGTAAAATCATGACAGAAATGGTTGGTTTTATTGCTATGTCGATGTATATACAGTTTTGATCTCGATTAGAAAACTGCATGCATTATGAGAATTATGTTAGAGAAATTAGCCTTTTGTGACAGAAATTTCGAGAATTGTTATCGTAGATTACATTTTATATTTATATTTTTAAATAGGGTGCGGGAATAAATACAAAATCTACACCTGCCTTTTTAAACGTGCATAACGTTTTCTATTTTATTATTGTATACCTATTGTTGGAAATTCACCGTATTCAATAACGGATATTTATCATTATCATTGGAAACTATTGTGCTGTTGAATTATTGAAATTCTTTCAATTTCGTGTGTTATAGTTTTCTCTTTCGTTATATAAGTAAATATGTAAAATTAGATCGATTTTATTTAAAATAAATAAACATATTCGTTATTCCCAATAATATTTCATTATAAATTATAAGATTTTAAAATTAGTTGGAAATATGTCTGCTTTTTTTCGAAATATTTATCCACATATTTTTTTAAATAAAAATTCCCATTTATACATTTATATTTTATCGCTATTAATGACTGGTATGATGATTAAAATTAAATATTGCATTGAATTCAATTATAGATAAAGTCGGACTAAAATATTTTTGTGCTTAACTGATAAACGAAATATAAATTTTTTTTCATTAATAATTACAAGATAAAAGTAATATTTAATAATATTTTAACATTGTTTTCATTAATCGTCTGTGGTGTTTTAGATTTAGACCTTCAGCACATAAGTATTTTGCCAAAATTATCATGTTGTAATTTGTTCTTGTCATAAATTGCCATCGGACATTGGCATCAGCGTTAGTTTTATTACTTTTTCGTTCTAATTTAATAGATCAATTTTATTATTGGCTCTTTTTCTCTTTAGAAATTGGTTATAAAATATCGATGGAAGGTGAATATTCTTGATTTGGAACATTTCAATTTTCGTTGTTATACAATAAAGGTTCATTGGTATTATTATTGTTATTTTTTAATAAAATCATAATTCGAGAAATTTATTTAGCTGTTATTATTAATTTAATACGGTTAAGTTATAATTATGATTTTCTTTATTTCTTTTATTAACTGCATGAATTCTTGTGGTAAAATAATAAATTGGAGAGAATTATAATTTAGATCTTATTGAAATTCAAAATGTTCATCAGTTGAATTATATCGATATATTATTGGCGAGTTTTTGATTACCAAATAAGGCATAATCATGTCGAGTTCTTCTTGTAATGTCGTAAGTTGCGGAATTTCTATAAACACACACATATACATGTCAGTACTATAAAACTTACGATTCTTAGGTAGCAAATACGTGAATTGATTACAATATTATTAGATTTATATATAAAAAAAGAAACTATGTAAGTATGTTTCCTTTTAAATTTATAATGGTTTCTAAATGATGATATTTCGACCAGTTCTTTTTCTTGTCTTCTAAAGACAAAATTACAATGTCTGTTTTTTTTTTAGGTCTGTAACAATCTCGCACTTGGGACATACATACGGAGTATTTAATTACTCAACAATTAATTTTTTTTGCAACAATTGTTGAATTCTTGTCCCGGGAAGGTCTGAGTTAAGCCGATGACACTCTAGAAGGGTGCTTGCATTTAGCAAGGCAAGAAAACCAGAAATATGCAAAATAAATATTTTAGCCCATTATTATCGTATGATATAGGTGATGATATATTGTTTTGTTGGAATTTCTTGTGGATGGCAATTTTAGTTTAATCTGCGGGCTAATTTTTATTGAAAAATTAGAACTCAATTCAGACTAATCTGTTACAGATCTATAAACGACATTGTCTTTTTCTCTTTTTTGATATTAAGATGTGTCGATAAACCTGATAGAACTCCAAATTTCAAAATTACTTTTAATGATTACTCTAAGTAGTCTCTATAAATATTATGAATTATCGGAATAGATATAAATCTGATCATTTAAATTGTGCTAAATGTGGGCGTATTTTGGAAATGTATAAATTTTTATTTTAGTGGTTTCTAAATGATGATATTTTGATCAAAATTATAGCGTTAGTGTTTTTTTTAGGTCTGTGACAATCTCGCACTTGGGACATACATACAGAGTATTTAATTACTCAACAATTTATTGTTTTTACAACAATTGTTAAACTCTTATCCCGGGAAGGTCTGAGTTAAGCCGATGACACTCTAGAAGGGTGCTTGCATTTAGCAAGGCAAGAAAACCAGAAATATGCAAAATAAATATTCTAGCCCATTATTATCATATTAATTGATATAGGTGATGATATTTAATTTTGTTGGAATTTCTTGTGGATAGCAATTTTAGTTTAATCTGCGGGCTAATTTTTGTTAAAAAAAAAATTAGAACTCAATTCAGACTAATCTGTTACAGACCTAAAAACTACATTGTAATTTTTTTGGTCAAAAACCTGATAGAAACAATTTTGAAAAATAATTCGATAGATTTACATATTATGACTAAGTTTATTTCTTTCTAGATTTGCGATTATCCAAAAATAGTAACATGTATATGTGTGTTTTTTGAGTATAGTATAGATAATCGGTTCATTATCCAACATAAAAGTTGATTGTAATTTCACACATGGTATCTAATATAGTTTATGTATACATTGTATAAAATTTATATTAAAATCACTATTTCGAGACGGTTTTGTGTTTATAATAGTAAAACAATTTCTTAAAAAAAAAAAATTACAAGAAATTCCAGACATGTGGTTAAAGTTTTTTTTTTTTGGTTATTGAATCTTACATATAAAAACTAAAATTTCCTGTATAAATACTTGTCAATTCTTTTATTTATCTGTTTTATTAGCTGTTGAATGTGCAATCAATCGTAAACTAGTCGCTGATCGTGTTTCTTCAGCTAAAAAGTCTGTTGTTACAATATGTTTGTTGTTTTATATAAAGAAGGGAGCAAACTCTATTATAAATCGTTTCTCTCTTACGATTGTTTATATAATGTCCAAAAGATTTGATTGTAACCTGACCTATATTTTAATTTAGAAAAATTGGGATTATTTTCAAATTGAATTCGATGTAATGTCCCCTATTATTATTGTTATTATCGTAACTGGTTCGAAACATATGTTTATCTTAATGTATATTTTCCCATCTTGCAGCTTTCTATGCCAAAATAAATAAATGGGTTTTAATTAGTTTCCCTAATATATTTTTAAATAGGATTTTAATTTGAGAGTTGTAATTATTTATTTGAAAAACTATTATTATTAAGTTTATGTATTTGTAGAATGTTTCTAGATTAGTTTTTAGTTTTATGAATAATTTCAGGATTTGCAAAAAAATTAGGAGACTGACTCATTTTAATAAGAATGATAATAAAAATGAAATGTTGCCTTTACATTGAAAAATAAATCCATAAATAGCCAATTATAATCAATTGTGACATATGCAAATTCAGATAAAACTAGTTTTCGCTGTGAAAAAAAAGAAGTAAAAGTTGTAGTAATAACTTTTATTTTTATAGAGTGAAATTGATTTATCGTCAAAGATAAAAAAATAATAAAATGGAGCATTAATAATTGAATAATAATTTAATATTAATTTTTGTTTTATTAGTTTTAAAGAATTGAAGTTTGTTTCAGGCATGCATTGACGATAATTTCGATATGGTAGAATTTCTTGTAGAACATGGTGCTGATGTTAATCGTGGTGATAATGAAGGATGGACACCATTACATGCCACAGCTAGTTGTGGCTTTATGTATATTGCAAAATATTTAATTGAAAAAGGTGCTGATGTAGCAGCTGTGAATAATGATGGTGAATTGGCTGTGGATATTGCTGAATGTCAAAAAATGGAAGATTTATTAAAAGAGGAAATTAAAAAAAGAGGTTCATATATTATTTATTTAGTTATATTTCCAAATTTTTAATATCAAACTTTAAATGGAATTTTGTTGTCGAATATTCCAGGTATTGATTGTGAAGCAGCGAGAAATGAAGAACGACGAATTATGCTACAAGATGCTTTAGAATGGTTATCATCTAAAAAAACACAAATCGATATACCGCATCCAAAAAATGGAGCAACACCTTTACATATAGCAGCTGCCAAAGGTTATACTGACGTAATGAAGTAATATACATTTATTATTTATAATTTTTATTTGAAATTAATAAAAAACGATTGTAATTTCTATTATAATTTTTATATAGAATTTTACTGCAATGTGGAGCCGATGTTGATTCACAAGATGTTGATGGTTGGTCTTCATTACATGCTGCAGCACATTGGGGCCAAAAAGAAGCATGTCAATTATTAGTTGAAAATTTAGCTGATATGGATGCGAGAAATTTTGTTGTAATTTTTCATCATAATAAATAATTTTCCAAATTACTTATATTAATTTAATTTATAGGGTCAAACACCTTTTGATTTGGCCGATACGGAAATGTTAATATATTTAGAGGATCTCAAAAGGAAACAGAATAAAGAAGAAGTCAATAGACGACAAGCGAAAAAGAGAGCCGAAATACAAGACAGAACAATTGAAACAGAAACACCAATCAAAGTTAAGAAAGTTGAAGCGGAAATTCTAAACAAAGAAGAAAATCGCCAGAATAATGTTGGTATGTTATTTTGTATAATTGAATTTAAATTCATATAAATTTCGTGTTGTTATTTATAAAATTATTATTTATTTGATATAATGTATTTTTTTTTGTGTTGCTCTATCTCATGAAACGTATTCTTTTTTTCCCCTGCTGCTTTAAAAGAAATGGAGGTATCTAGTGAATCTAGTGAATCCGAGACTGAAAGTAGTTCTGAAACTGAATCAAACAGCACTGATGAAGATGGTAAATTGAAAATTAGATCAAATTTTATTTGCAAAATATCCATTAATTTCCCAATTTTTACTTAATCTATTCTCAAAAAAAAAAAAAACCGAAAGCAAAACCACAACTTGAGCATGTTGAGAACACCAAAGAAGATATGTAAAAATTATACCTCTTTTTTTGTTTTTAATATGATAACATCTAAATTTTATGTAGGTTTGATTAACTCGAACCAATCTCCAGTTGAATTATTACACACAAGACGTTCTATTATAATTGAATATTGACAACTTTTTGCATGAAACAATCGGCTAACTAGCTTGGCTTTTTTGCAGAAAAAAAAACACCACTAAAACTTCAAATTATTGTTTTAAGCTTTAGTAGTTCACTTAGAATTTTCCTAATATTTACAGAAAAGAAAAATAGAGTTAATTCAATGGATTCTGTTAATGTTGCGAATAAAAATGCTGAAAATTCAAGACTGCCACCTAGTGTACCTCCAAAACAACTTGTTGATACAAATAATGAAGATAATTTACCCACTTGGAGAAAATCAAATACAAGACAATCAACCAAAGGTGATTTACCAAGTCCAGTGAAAACAATAGGTATTTAAAATTGATTATTTTTATAATGAATTGATACAAAAAAAAAAAAAATACTAATGAATAAAATGTACTTTCAATAGATAAGGTCAATTCAGAAATCAATAATGAAAATGATGTTACCCTTAGGAGAGCTAGTAGTTTTCAGACTGATAAAGAGTAAGTAAATGATTTTGTTTTTTTTTTTAACAATTGAATAAATCAATCATAATTAACTCCTTGGCAAAATGATACTAAAAATTGAATTACTTTTATGTTTAGAAAAAAAAGAAGAGAAAAAATTTAGAATCAGCATTTCTGCTTTGAATAATAATGAAATTTCATCTTGCAAAGGGGGCTTAATATTGCTTAAAATTATTATTATTTTTCTCGTTTGTACTACTTTTTAAATTATTATTTTATTTATTTAATTGTTATTTAGTAGTTTTTTTTTTTTGGGATATCAAATTTGATTGAGCATGAATTTATTATTAAATTTATATTGGATAAATTTTCAAAGTAGTATAAACATAAAATTGCATCTAACGCTCTGACACTTGCTTATATGTTTAGGTTCTACTCGAAATATGAGGAGCTGCATGCACGCATTAAGGCATATAGAGATTCCGATGCCATTATACCTTATCCATCTTCTAGACCTTATTCCGATTATATCCTTAGTTCCTATAAAAAATCTCAGAAAAATTACAGGTATGCACAAAATTTGTGTATCTACATTTATAATTGTAATAATAGTAAAAGAAAAAAGAAAACTAAATAATCATATATTGAGGGATTTTCGAAAATTTTCTATATAATTAATTAGAATAATTATTTTATAACTTTGCTAAACTAACCTATTGCATTGTGTTAAAAAGTGTCGCTAACAATTACACTTGATTGGAGTAGTTTATTATGAATGAAATAATCATCACTTTAAGTAAATACAATAGATATGTTATGAAATTTTATTATTTAAAACTTTGTTTAATTATAATAGTTTTTAATTTATTATTTAAATTCTAGTGATTCCAAGGATGAAAATAATACTAATACAATTAGTACAACAACAACAACAACAACAACTGCTACTACTACTACTACTACTTCACCAACAAAAACAACATCACCCGCTACCAGTCCAGTCCCAAATAGTCAACCATTAAGAAGGTAATAAATATTTTTATTTAATATCGATATCTCCGAAAATTTTCATTTTATTTATTGAATATTAGTGGCTTAAAGTTACCAATCGGTACAAATCAACCGACTACAACTGTTGCTACTACAACAAATAGTACAACTGTTACAACTCCAACAACACCTGGATCAACTAGACTTCAGATGTTTAAAAATTTTTTCAAGTATGATCTTGTGTGTGTTTATAGTTATGTTAAATGGTTTTGATTGAAGCTTTCTATAACTAAAAAATAATTCTATTTGTTTTTCTTTCATGTTTATTTTTTGATTTGTTTCTCCAATATTAATTTCATTATAATTTTGTGTAAAAATGTTCAAAATAATGATCATATTGTTTTTGTTATTAGGTCATTTGTTCCCCCTGTTCGTGATGAAGAGAGTGAAACCCAGAGGAAAGCCCATGCAAAACGCGTACGTGAAACTAGGCGTTCCACTCAGGGTGTTACTCTTGAAGAAATCAAATCCGCTGAACAATTTGTTAAAAAGAAGAACAATCAAGCAAATAATAATAATAACAGCAACACGACCAATAATAGTAACATTAATAGTAATGAACAGGTACATATATTTATGATTCTTTCTGCCATATTCACCTGATGGTTGTGGTGGTATTTTCTTAATAATGAGCTTTATAATTTTGATTACATTATCATTATTAAAAGTTTATAATTTAATTATCCATATAATATTATCATTCATATTGTACTAACAGACAGGGGCTAATGGGGAGTCCCCTAATGGAGTGAGTGTTACTGCTACAATAACAACAGCAACACCTACTGTTATAACACGTGATACAAATGAGGAACCTACTGTTGCGCACGAGCGCAGACCCTCTTGGAGACTGAGAATAGACAGTAGTAGCAAGGTAAGTAACCTCTATTCTCAATAATCATTGTAGTAGTTATTAATAAATTGGTTTTTGCGTTTTTAAAATTTAAATTATCCACTAATAATTGAAGTAGATTCCTGTTTTTTTTTGCTTGTCTCTTCATATTTTATAGACGTAACTTTATCAGAAAGAAAAAAAAATTGTAGATTTTGTATAAAGATTGATTCCCTTACAAAATTTAATTATTTCTTTTCAGATTTACATTTTGGTTTTTCTTCTAAGCTTATACTTTGCGTGTCATCCTGTACAACATATTTTATATTTCTTAACAGTTTATTTGTATTTTTATATTAAAGAAGTATTTGCTTTTTAAGTATAGTTTTTGCTATTGAAGTTATATTTCATGTGATAAGCTTTAATAATTAATTGTATTCAAAATCAGTATTTTTGGGAGCCAAATTTGAATTCTTTCTAGGTAGATGTTTTTTATTTTTGTTTTTTTTCATTTGTTATTTTGTTTTTTCTTTTATACTAACAGAAAAGTTTAATAAAAAAAAACTATTTATTTAATTTTTATGTTTTATTATTATTCTTATTGGTTATTATATTGATATTATTTAAATTTAATAATTTTCCTTTCTCTTTTCCTTTAACAAACTTTTGTTGTCTATGTTGTGTTAATTTTGGTGTTTTTTAATACATCTAGTTTAAATTGGAGGATGCCACAAAACCATCTTCTGAACCATTACCACCAAGCACTCCGTCTTTTATACGTCGCACTAGTAATACGATAACAACAACAACTAACACTCAAAATAATAGACCATCATCAGCACCAATTGAAACTGCCGATACAACTATAACACTGCCATTGAGAAGGCCTAAATCGCAAGAAGATAAAGGTATAATTCAATTTTTAATAATTCAATGAATAGATGCTTTATTTTTCAAATTGTTGTTTATAATAGAACAAGATAAAGAAAATGATGTTAGAAATGCACAAGCTACATTAGCTACACAAGCTGCAATACAACGACGAAGACGACCTAAACGAAGATCTACTGGAGTTGTATCATTTGATAATGTTGATGTATGTTTTAAAATATTTCATTTCAATAATTTATTATCGAATTATTATCAATTGTAGGATTTAGAACAAGAAAAAGATCCGTCATGTGGTGATTATGAAGATAATACGTTGAAAGTTAATCATCAAGAGGTAAGGAAGATTTTGTCTAATTGCCATTTATAGTTTGTTTTTTTTTTC
Organism: Zonitis immaculata; assembly: GCA_037414775.1. NCBI lineage: Eukaryota > Metazoa > Arthropoda > Insecta > Coleoptera > Meloidae > Zonitis > Zonitis immaculata. Next base: position 7,117 of record JAZBGX010000981.1, on the reverse strand, counting down.
ATTATTTTTACGTCAATAATTTGGCAAAGGGACAACTTTTTTTATTAATAGACCTATAGTAATTACCTTTGGAAAATTTTGATTTATAAATATTCTAAATATAGCGATTGTGTTATAGAATTTGAATATAGTTTTTTACATTTATAAGAGGAGATTGGGATATATTTATTATCCGATTAAGATTCGAGCTACTATTTTAATGATAATAATGTTACTTGAAATTTTTGTCTTTTATGTTAAACATAAATATTGTAAATGAATTTTGTTTGATTAACTTTTATCGGTTGTTTATTCATTCATTCATTTATTTTTTTACTTTCCAAATTGAAAATCATTAAAAAAAAAGTTTTCTCATAGTTGACACAGATTTGTGTACTTATTTCTCTATTTTATTGATTTATCAGTTGCAATTTTGTATGTTGTGTGTTTTTTTTTTTGAAATACGATTTTGACCAGGTGTTTTTTTATTATTTGGCCTCAATTCAATATCATTGTATCTGCTAACATTGGAGATTTCTAGCGTTTGTTTATATTATATTTTTTATTTTATAAATTTAGGTAGTAAAACTATTTCTACGTTGTTGAGACATTAAGTGGGCGTTTTTATATTATTTTTATTTAACCCAGGAATATATATAAATTCAAATGTGCACCTTGAAATAGATTCAGCTTAATCATGACAAGTTCATAGAACCTACGTTTTCATATTAAATTAATTAATTTGATTTTACATAAATGATTAATTATAGAACGTGTCTGTTGTGGGATAAATTTAGAAAATTATGCATTGCATAAATTTGAAACATTAGTTTGTTCAAGTTAGATAAAGATAGAGATAGAATTTTGAAGGAGATTTAAATAGATGTAAATTTTGTGAGTTGGTGTATTTCTTCGTCAGTTGTATTCCTACAACAATTCGGTAAATACCTACAAATTTGAAACGAGTGTGTGTATATTTTTATAAAAGTATTAAAAAAAAAGTTAGAAAATGTCTTATCATAATAAACAACCAGCACCACCAATCCGACATCGTTCGCATTCAGCTATACGAAATAGTGGAAATTCATATAGTAGTCGTCCAAGAAGTTTAGGTTTCTATAATACAAATTCAACATATAATTCACCATATTCAAGTAATATCAATCCATATTCATCACCATATAATAACTATACAACAACAAGTTATAAAAGTCCATATTATACAAATAATTATAATAGAAATAGCAATTTATCAACAACAGGTTATGCTAGTTTAACAATACCATCAAAAACATTAAGTAATATTAATGTTATAACGCCAAATTATAAGAAATTATACGATAATGATCGTAATAATTATATGAGAAATATATCTAGTGGTCATAGATCACGACGTGATATATCAACACGTAACAGAAGTTTTAATAATGATAATAATAATAGTAGTATTCGAGATAGATCATTATCAAGATCACGTGCATCATTAACTAGTAGTAGTGGGATGGGATCAAAATCAATCAGTTTAACATCGTTAAATTCAGAAGGATATTGTGTAAGATATCGATCTATTTCCCCAACTATATTATTGAGATTTTTTTGTTTTACTGTTCATTTATTTTTAACGTTTGTTAATATAAATTACTATTGTTTATTTTCAGAGTGGCAATGAAAAATCAAAAGGAAGTATAAATAATACTACTGAAACAACTAATGAGAATGGTGAAATTGATTATAAGAAATTGTATGAACAAGCAATGGTTGAAAATGAACAATTACGCGATAAATTAAGAAAAACTGATAGCGAGTTGCGTGATACAAAACAAACATTAGAAAAAATCAATTCAGTTGTAAGATGATTATTATTATTATAATGAAATTATTTTTATTTATTATTAAATTATTTTATAGACAAGTAAAAACTCGTTATCAGAATTAGAAAAACGCGAAAGGAGGGCAATGGAACGGAAATTGAGTGAAATGGAAGAGGAATTGAAGGTATTTTCATCAAATTATTAGATTATAATTGATTTAGATTTTCTTTCATAGTTCAGCAGATTTTTTTCCCTCCCCGTTTTTGTAGTTTTGAGAGCAGGCTTGATATTACAAAAAATTTTTTTTGAATGTTATACATTTTTTTTGTATCCTAATTATAAGTATTTTTGATGGGAATTTCAGCGATTTTTTGTTTTGTTTTATTTAACATCTAATAACACTTAACATTATTAACAACAATTCAATAACACCTCAATTACTGTAAACAATATTTATATTATAATTTTAATTGTTTTAAGTTTGAGAGATTACAGTGATATGGGGGCGGTTGTATTTATTTTGGTAATGCAAGTAAATTGGTCTAAATATAAATATTATTCAAAATTTGTTTTTTAAATGCACGTTTGAAACTAGAATTCTTTATACGTTTTATTTTGAGCAACAAAAACATTTCTATTATAAATTTATATGTTTATGAATTTGTAATCACCTCCAAAGAAAAAATTATAGTAATTCCCGTATTTAAAAAAAAAAAAATTATAATACGTGTTGAAATTGCGGTCGCCTGGCCTAAATAACTTTAAAATACGTAAATATTGCAAAAAATACTCTAATAATTCTTAATAATATAAATTGTTTTTTTTTTTGCTTCTACAATATATATGTGTTTTATTTTTAGTTTTATGTTAAAATATAAAATTTCGGAAATTATTATAAATATAGATCAAAACAAAAACAAAAAAAAATTTAATTTTCAAAAAAAAAAGGTACACATTTTATTGTTCTAGCAATTGCAAAAATTGAAAGCCGAGAACGAACGTTTAAAGGCCGACAACAGGTCTCTCACACGTGTCATCACCAAACTTACCAACTCTCCAAAGAAATAGGTAAAAACGAATTGTAATTTTAAAGAATGGAAAAAAAAACACCAAAATTTTCAATCACAAAAAAAATGAATAGAGAAAAAGAAATAACGATATTATTATTGATGATTTCGCCAATTTTTGTTTTTCTAATTTAATATTTCAAATGTTATTTTATTTGTACACACATTAAAATCCTTGTATTTATGTAACACCATAACTATATTGTAACATTTATAATGGTTTATTTTGATTATTATTTGTTTAATTCATTAATACACTAACATTATCTTGCACATTATTGTCTGCAATTGGCTCTGTTGTATGTTCCATTTAATTGTTTGCAGTTTTTGTGGTATAATCGTTGTTATCACCTTAATAAACATCACCATCATCATTATTATTTTTACAGACCTTAACGTTATTATTATGAATCACCGGAATGATGCTTAATCGATAATATTTTATATATTTTCTGTGTTTTATTCGCATGTTTTAAATATAATTATCATTTTGAAGAGAAATATATAATAATTTATATTCTTCTGTTGCAGCATTTGGAAAATATGCGAATAGAAAATCAAAAATTGAAAGATGAAAATGGCGCATTAATTAGGGTGATTAGTAAGTTATCAAAGTAGCATAAGTTGTAGATTATCATTTGTTCTTCTATTCATTTATTAATTGCATTTTATGTTGAATAATATGACTTTTTTTTGTTAAATATAGCCCCTCCCATTTTTTTTTTGTTATAAAATTAAGTATTATTGTTAGGTTTTATTTATTGAAACGATTAGTTGCATAATTTATATATAAATATGAAAAATAATAATGACTATATCTTTATTATATGTGACAATTTTTTTGCTAATTGATTGACGTTTTTTTTAAAAAAAAATTGTTATAATATTAAGTTAGCAGATTTTGTGATATTATTCGCTTTATTCTGTTAACAACGGTTTTTATTATCACACTAGAAAAAGACAGTTGTTTTCATTAATTAATTAATTAAAAAGATAAAAGTGAAAATCAACTTATTATTATAAACAAATAATTGTGGACATGTCAATTTCAACGTCTATATTTTTTGTATAATTTATAAAAAACAAACGAAAATATTGTATTATATTGTTAAGTGTACCTAAATGTATTGTTCTTGTGAATATTAACAATTGTTGTGATTTTTAATGTTACAAAAACTTATAAATTATTACGTTTTACTCATTTTTCAATAATAATTCATGTTATAATAATGATAACAATTATAATAAAATGATTGCTTGATATCTCTCCCCCTCATCTGCTCATCCAGAAAATGTGTACAAAATAATTTTTATAACACATTGAATTGTTGAAAAATCTAGTCGAAAGGTTTATTAAAAAAAAAAAAAAAGTTGCGCCTCAAATTAGGTTCACTTTATTTATTTGATAATAGAATTATTGTACACTGGATGAAATTTTGTTGCTGTGCAGTCGTCTAGTTTCGATTCCTAATTAATTAAAGTGAACGTAATTTGGAACCGATTTGTATTATCTAATGATACTTTCATTGATTTGTTAACTGCTGTATTTGAATGATAACGAACAACTTAGATAACGTGTGTTGATTCTCATATTCATATCTATATTCTCCATTTGTTAATTTCCCCATTGATTACATTTTTAATTTTCATCGAACTCTTGTGCCTTGTATTTATATTGAAAAAAAAAATTAGTTGTGTAAATTATTTTGTGTATTTATTCCTTGTATTAGAACGATAATTTTGTGAATATAGTGATTTTATAGTTGATTCTTTAATAAAATTTCTGATATGAATTTAGAATAAAATAATTTTATTCATCAACCAATTTATTCGATAAAATTAGCAATTGATAAATTAAATAATAGAAGCATAAATTTATACATTGTTTGTCTCTCTCTTCATTTATATATACAATTGTTTTAAGAATTACCACAACATTGTCGTGTCGGTAATGGTGGTGCTTCTTCATCATCCACAACGACAACATTACGTCGTTGCGAGTTTGGCACCGTTACCGGTACATTTTGGGCTTCTTTCTCCTCAATAGTTTCCAACATTTTTTGTGTTAAAGTTAAAAATAACTCTTCAACTCCTTTATTCAATTTTGCTGATGTTTGAAAATGAATTGCTCCAACTTTATTTGCATACCTTTTAAAATTAATAAGACAATTTAGAGTCTAATCAGCGAATTAAATAAGATAAACTTACGTTTCCGCTTCTTCTAACAATACATGTCTATCTTTCTCAAGATCAGTCTTATTACCAGCTATAACTAAACAAATATCACTACCTAACATTTTTCGTAATTCTTTTACCCAATTTTTAACTTTTTGAAACGAATCTTCATCGGTTATATCGTAAACTAATACAGCACCATTTGATGAACGATAATAGATTGGCCCTAATGCATGGAATTTTTCTTGGCCGGCTGTATCCCATATTGCTAAATTTACACGTTTACCGTCTATATTCAATTTTTTATTCAAAAAAGATGCCTACGAAAAAACAAAACAAATTATTAGACAAAATTAACATCCGATTAATATTAATCGATAATTACTTGAACGGTACTTATATGATTAGCGTTGAATTTATCTTCGACATATCTTAGAACTAAGCTGGTTTTACCTACACAACCCTCTCCAAGTAGGACTACTTTGAAATTATGTGTACCACTCGTATTAATTGCCATTAGTACTGGATTTCGAATTGATCTATCTTGATGAACAACTACCCATGAACATTATAGAAAATTACAATTGAAACAGGAGTAATGCTGAAACTGCAAAGTATCTCGAATTAACAAACAAAATTGTCGCATATTACAAACAAAAGTTATTATAATAATAGAATAAAATATATAGAAATTTAATAATTACCGATTGTAAATAAAGTTATTTGTTGAAATTTTCAAACAAATCTACATTTTCCTCTTCCAATCAGCTGATTAAATTAAATGGGATCTTGTTTTTTTATCAAGTAGGCGTGACTTGTGTACCTGTCAATTATCAATTGTTCGTACAACAACCACTAGAGGGTTTCAATATTTTTCAAATTTCCAATAATTTCCAATGGCTTATCAACAATTATTCAGCAATATTTGATAATAAATCAATATGAATTGTTATTTAGAATTAATATTATGATAAATCAGTTGGAATTAATAATGCACCATTACTAATTATCATTGAAATTACAAAAGGAAACTGGTCCTGTCAAATTGACGGATATACCGGATATGGTAATCAATCAACGACCTATTATTGCAGAATTCAATATTTTACAACAATTTCTGTGGATAAAATTAAAATCATTGATGTTATAAATGATTTATTGAATTTTCGTGTAAATTTTATTGGTAATTATATGGAATTATTGTTGGTGATTTTTGATTGAATTTCTTGTGAGTATTAACGGGCTGCGCAAATAAATGCGCAGTAGTCTATTAGCCGTCATTCGTGTGTGTTGTATTATTGGTAAGTCGACAATACAATTTATTTTTGTAAATTTTTGTTAAAATTACATGATAATATTCGATGATTTTGTTTAAAATTGATCAATTTATGTTAATTTAATTTATTTCAATGATTGTCATTAGAAATTATTGTATAGTTCATTTAGAATTCACTAATTTTTGTATAGCGTCCTACTCGGCTTAATACGACAATTTTATATATCATGTTGGATTTTTTTTTAAATTTAAAATTAATTATTATATGAAATTATTTCTAAATAGAATCAATAAATATTGAATAATTTCCAATATTTTAATCGTTGGGTTGTTTGATTTGTTTGGTTTTTGTTTAGAATTTTTCTAAAATTTTTACAATATTGGTGCATTGGTTGCATTCACGCAGGTCGGGACTTTGAGCACGTAGGCCGCTTTCTCTTAAGTATAGGACTATATGGCACGTGTTTTCAGGTTCTAATTCACCCCTATAATAGAAAATAATTCCTAAAATGGAATTAATCCTAATCGACATGTATAATAAATATGTAAATGCTAATCTTAGGCTCTTGTTTTTTTCCTCTATACAAATTGCTCTTGACATCATTTTAGGGTCTACAGTCTGATTTGTATGTAACATCTAAGGTTGTTTAATTAAATAGAAAGTAATTTGTCCATATTATTATAATAGTCTGGTTTTGTTATTGAACATGTCACAATATTTGATGACATTCATCGTTCTATTATAGTTGAACTTTTATCATAAATTGATGCAACTAGAACTATTGATTAAATATAATAATAATAATAAT